>CM066031.1:78972726-79243491 GCA_033557465.1 Ichthyophis bannanicus
TTGGTCTGAAACGTTTTGGGCTTGACCTCAGGTGAGAACTGCTTACTACTAATGTCAATCAGGGTTCTGAGCATGTTACTTCACGGCTCTGTGGAATTGCTCATACACCCTCTGGCTGTGCTGTGCTGGAACTGCGCTCCTCTGCATATTCTCAGTTTCCATGTAAAAACAGAGTTTTTTTTCAAAAACTGTTTCTTCCCTAGCTCCAGCCTCTTATGACCAACTAGCCTAAGAGTGATTCTAGACAAGCAACTCACCCTACAACCACCCATATTCAAAAAGGTTATCTAGAGACGTCCTTCTTCAAAATTCGCAACACTTCTAGAGACTAAAATCCCTTCCTGCAATTACGACACATTCCGAACAGTATGCCATAGCAATCACAATTTTTACACTGTCATAATACTATTCCAACGGTCTGCCCTAAAACACAACCACCCACCCCCACCAAATTAGTCCAGAACACTGCTGCCCGCATTATTACAAGCACCTCCAAATACCAAGGACCAGATAACCCCAATACTTACAAAGATCTGCAATGGCTACCAATTTCCTCAACGTACAAAAATATAAATCAGCGATCACCATCTTCAAAAATTAAAAACAACCATTCTCAGCAGGGAATACTACAAAGGAACTCATTGGAACCAAAAAAAAGCAAAAGAACAGACAGGAAAACAGCAACCAAGAACAAATATACCAACACCGACTATATTCACAAGAACCAAACAAATCCACATCCACTGCGAGCCATCGCTCTAGCTGCCCCTGCAATTCTGGAATGTCTTGCCCAGATAATTAAAATCAGCAACAGGATATACAGAAAGAATTCCGGAAGCAAACCCTTAACAACCCGCCTATTCATTGAACACTTCCATGAAGAACCACCAATCAAGCCTAACCACCCCACAAAAAGACTGGTCTCTTTCAAATAAGGCGGGAGAACACATCAGGACACTATCATCATCAGCAGTGCCTTTGCTTAAAAACAGGAAAAAGACACTTCAAGAAGAGCACTCTCCCTGGGTGACTCACACGCTCTGGAATCCAATTCCTGACAACATCAGATCAACAAAAAGAACTCAAGGACGTCTGAAAATGAAAGATGCTCAAAAACTCAGCTTTTCACAGAACATACGCATTACATCATCAAAGGAACTATCCAAAACAATAATGTTAAAAAACAAAATGTAAATGCAATTGTAAAACGTAAATGTATAATAAATATGTAAAAAAATGTAAATAGGTTCCGTACATAGCTCATACTGTATACAGCTCACCGACACAATCAACCTCCTCACACCACACTCATGCCATTGATTTTCACTGGCATGCTCACACCCACAGCACCCCGGCCACTTGATTTGTTTGCTGTGTTATTGATTTCTTTGCTGTGTAATCTACTTTGATTTCAGGATAAAGTTGTATATAAATCCTTTTTAAATAAATTAAAATAAAAGAAATCAACTTTCCTTCTGGAAGGGACGGGCCTTGGTTTGTTTACTGTATTGTGCTGAGCTCAGGCATGACCAGAGAGAAGCTGAGTACCTAGACGGATCTAGCAAGACTCGAAATTGCCATCGAAGAAGAGATTCAGGGCTGGAGCTTGTGCTGTGGGGAAGGGCTAGAGAATGCCTGCAGGATTTTCTGCTCAAGCAGGTAGGAGACTGGCAGGAGGTGGCAGCAGGGGAGGCAGGACCAGACAATGCCTTCCAGCATTTAAGACCCATGGTCAGGGGTGGCTCTATCTTGAGGCGGAGTGAGGCGGTGGCCTCAGGCGGCAAAATTTTGGGGGCGGTAAAAATGTCCCCAAAAGAGCCGCCTCACTCCGACTTCAGTTTTAAACAAAAATAAACCCCTCCGTTCCGCTCCCCCTCCTGCCGTCTGCGAAGCTCTGTTCCGCTCCCCTTCCTGCAGCCCATATCAGTTCCATTAGGCTGTTTTCCCTCCCCCAAGCAGCTGCCATAGTGGTAATTTAAATGAAAAAGCAAGTGATGCGGATCATTCCGGCACTTTGGAACCCCTGAAACTGCATCCTGCCCTCAAACAGAAGTGACACTAGAGCGTGGGACACAGTTTCAGGGGTTTCAAAGGACCGGAAGGATCCACATCACTTTCTTTTTCATTTAAATGACCACTTATGGCAGCTGCGGGAGGGAAAACAGCATAATGGAGCTGTTCCGGGCTGCAGGAAGGGGAGCGGAACAGAGCTTCGCGGAAGGCAGGAGGGGGAGAAGAACGGAGGGTTTTTTTTTCATGTAAATTACCACTATGGCAGCCAGGGGCAGTTCATCCATTAGGCACTCCCGACGCCGGCACTGCTCCAGATCTGTTTTTAATTTTAGATTTTACAGCCTCTGGCCTGCCTCTGATTTCCCACGTGGGAAGGCAGAAGCAGGGCAGAGGCGGCAAAATCTAAAATTAAAACAGAGCCGGAGTGCCGCAGGCATCAGACAAATCAGCCTGAATCGCTTGCAACTGGAAGTGATCAGGCTGATTTGTGTGGTGGTGGCGGTGGCACTCCGGTTGTTTTAATTTTAGATTTGCTGCCTCTGCCTTCCCGCCACTTTTTCTTTTCTTGCAAGCATTTCTTGATGAAAAAAAAACCGCAGTGGGAAGGCAGAGGCAGCAAAATCTAAAATTAAAACAGCAGGAGTACCCCTGCCGCCGCCGGAGGAGGAGAGGTGCAGGTGGAGGGAATGGGGACAGGAGGTGGACAACAAGGAGAGACAATGGTGGAGTGACGGGGGGGGGGGGGGAAGGGGGAGACGGAGACTGCTGGACAAAGGGGGAGACAGGGGATGATCCCGGACAAAGGGGAGATTGCAGGGACATGCTGGACAAAGGGGGGAGGGACAGGGGACAAGCTGGACAAAGGGGGAGATGGCAGGGACATGCTGGTCAAAGGGGGACAGGGGGACATGCTGGACAAAGGGGGAGGCAGCGGACATGATGGCGGACAAAGTGGGAGATGGCAGGGACATGCTGGTCAAAGGGGGTTCTGGGGGACATGCCGGACAAAGGGGGAGAGAGGGGATATGATGCTGGGCAAAGGGGGAGATGGCAGGGACATGCTGGTCAAAGAGGGACATGGGGGACAGGCTGGACAAAGGGGGAGGCAGAGGACATTGATGCTGGACAAAGGGGGAGATGGCAGGGGACATGCTGGTCAAAGAGGGACATTGTGGACATGCTGGACAAAGGGGGAGGCAGAGGACATGATGCAGGACAAAGGGGGAGATGGCAGGGACATGCTGGTCAAAGAGGGACATGGGGGACATTGATGTGGACAAAGGGGGAGATGGCAGGGACATGCTGGTCAAAGGGGAAGATGGGGGACATGCTGGACAAAGGGGAGGCAGCGGACATGATGCCGGACAAAGGGGGAGGATGGCAGGGACATGCTGGTCAAAGGGGGAGATGGGGGACATGCCGGACAAAGGGGGAGAGAGGGGATATGATGCTGGGCAAAGGTGGAAGATGGCAGGGACATGCTGGACAAAGGGGGAGATGGGGGACAGGCTGGACAAAGGGGGAGGCAGAGGACATGATGCTGGACAAAGGGGGAGATGGCAGGGACATGCTGGTCAAAGAGGGACATGGGGGACATGCTGGACAAAGGGGGAGGCAGGCGGACATGATGCCGGACAAAGGGGGAGATGGCAGGGACATGATGGTCAAAGAGCGCCATGGGGGACCTGCTGGACAAAGGGGGAGCCAGAGGACATGATGCCGGACAAAAGGGGAGATGGCAGGGACATGCTGGACAAAGGGGGAGACAGGGGACATGATGCTGGACAAAGGGGGAGATGGCAGGGACATACTGGTCAAAGGGGGAGATGGCAGGGACATGCTGGTCAAAGGGGTAGGATAACAGGGACATGCGGGACAAAGGGGGAGGCAGGGACATGATGCTGGACAAAAGGGGGAGATGGCAGGGACCATGCTGGTCAAAGGGGGAGATGGCAGGGACATGCTGGACAAAGGAGAGACAGGGGGATAAGAAGTAGACAAAAGGGAGAGGAAGGGGGCAAATGCTGGACAAAGGGGAGAGATGGGACACACTGGACAGACAGGCGGATAAATGTTGGACAAAGGTGAGAGGCAGTGCAGGTTCGGATTATAATGGGCTGATGCGCGGCTCGCACTGCAAATGGGCAGATCGGGGGGGGAGGACTAGGACTGGTAATGGGTTGATTAGGGAAGGCTAGGACTTGGAATGGACTGATCAAGTGGGGAGATGGGACTGGTAATGGGCTCATTAGGGGGGCTAGCCCTGGAAAATGACCTGATTAGAGGAGGCTAGGACTGGTAAAAGGTCTGATGGATTGGGGTAGGACTGGTAATGGACTGATGGAGGGCTAGCATTGGAAGTGAGACTGTTACCTTGAGTGGGTCATATTCCTCCTCACCTCTCCCCACCACCAAACATATTGCCATTGCCACCACCCGTTACTGCTTGGGAGAAACAGGGAGCACTGTTACGCATTCCAAAATAACCATCCGATGTCTGTGACATCTTCACCCAGCACAAACTAACTCGTACCTGACAGAGGTGTAAGGCAGCGCTCTCAAAATCCAGTCTTGGATGACAAACCAGTAAGGTGGTCATGATAATTGTAATGGTGAGATATATATTGCCAGCATATACATTTGGGATATGCTCAGAACCTGACTGGTCTGCGGTTCCACAGGATCACGGTTCCACACCCATGTCGTCCCTGGATGTCTGTGCACACTGTGCCGCTGCAGCTCAGAGGCTGTGGTGACACATTGTGATAGTGAAACAGTACATATGTGTGGCTCATGGTACTGGTATTTGTGTGTGGCAAAGTAGCTTATGCAGTGGCCATGGTGGCGGATCCTATGGTCCTCCCACCCTCCTCTCAGAGATACACAGGGGACCAAATGGACACTCTTTGGCAAGAGACAATGTATCTATATTTGGACAGCTGTTTATTATCACAGCAATTCTCTCATATAACACTATTGTTACAAACATGTGTGTAAGACATACAAAGATCCCCCCAAGCCAATTACATAACACAAACACAACATACTAATCACATATTGCTACTTTCACATATAACCCAAACCCAAGCAGCAATAACAGAAAATACTATGTACCTAGTTGCTAAATATGACCAGTGCAACAAAGAGAAACCTTTGGTTTCGTGCTGTAACATTTCTATATTATCATAGGTTACTGCCGGCGTTGCGGCCACGCCTGCCACGTCCCCCCCCTCTCCCTGGCAAGGCTATATCCTCCTCCGGATACATTGGTGGTGCAGGTGCAGCTCGGATCAGAACATCACGTAGGCCCTCAAGGGCCTCACACATGCGAGTTAGTGGCATGGCTACGACCCCCCTAATGTAATGTCCCGAGCTCAGCACAAACATCCCTGGTGTTCTTCTCCACAGCAACAGCGAAGCCGCTCCAGAACACGTCGAATGTCTGTGAATGGGACACAGGGTGGTCAATGAACTACCTCTCCACGAAAAACACCGTCCATAAAGCAACATGTCATACACATACCACACTAATGCTAATGTGATAGTGCTGAGTCCATATGGGCACATGGTTAGGGGTATAACACATATATCGCAGTGTACTACAACTAATAGAAACACAGAGAACACTATACAGGAAGAGGATGTGGGCGGACAACACAACAGTCATACAATAGCTTCTGCATACACACCCACATACTACTGACGTGGCAAACAGAATTGGGCAAGGACAGTCATCTCATATCCCTTATTCAGGACAGGTGGAGCATGCAGCAGCCATAAACACCTCAGATGGCCAGAAGCATTGTTGTACCGAGGTGTGTTTGGGAATGTCTGCACAGGTCATGTATGGGTCCAGGGTTTTGCTATATGTGGCACAGAGATGCACATGAGCTGTTGGGGCATGTCCTGACAGGAACTGTGTGTTATGTGTGTATGGAATTTGCTATTCTCCCATGAGATGTTGTACTGGATGTAGCCTAATGGGATGCCATATATTTGTGTCAGACTGTGTGACGGCAAAATCAGGTTTGGCCTGCCCTAATGATTGTTTTATGACATGACAATGTATGGTCTGATGGGTTACATTGTCAGTATAAGGGCTGGATGTGGGGATGTACACATTATCCGTATGTGCTGGATCCTTGGAATTGCCTGTTGCAAGGACTAAAACTGATATGTATGCTTGGTGGTGTACAAATTGGACGTGAGCTGATGTCCCGGGAAATGACTAGAATGTGATGGTGCTGACAGACGTTAATCCCGTGAAGCATTTACGTGTTTTGTGGGAGTGGGTGATACCTTATGAACATAGCTGCTTATGTGAGTGTAGTTGAGGATAGACATTGGCATTCTGAATACGTCATTGATATTGTGGGATGTCAGAGACCTACTACACGGAAAAAATGGTTATGTTAAAGCAAATGTGACAAGGTAGAGTGGATAACACAGTACAATAGAGCTGTCTGGACACATAAACATCAGACTATGGTGAGTGAGCAGAACTCTTGCACAGGCATTGTGAACGTGGATGCAGCAAATAGGACATGGAAAACAGTCATAACAACTAGACAACATATGTTTTCCGCTTTCTCATTTGACATAGCATATGGATCCTTACAGGCTGAGCTTCAGTATGTTTATATTTTACCTTGCTGTAAGGGATAATGTATGTATCACTGTACAGATTGGTCAGATATCTCTATCTACCCACTGGCCAGTACCTATACAGTGTTGTGTCAAATTCCCTAGTTGCCTTTTGTGGCTCCAATAACACTTTTCGACTAGGTAATGTTTTTCTTTGGTTGCTTGCTCTATGATGATGTATCTGGTTATTTTGTTAAGGAGATGAGGTCTTCAGTTTATGTTATTTCTCATTGGGCTTGACAATTGCTATCATCCACCAGTATGTTAGGTGAGGTCTTTGTGTAATGCTGTAATTTTTGCATTCGGAAAGGAGGGGTAGGGTGATGTGCCAATTCTGGTAATGTTGTGTGGATACGTGGTGTATGATATGGTCTCAACATGGCAAGCTTTTGTTGTCGTTAGTCATATGGGTTTAGGTTTGTTTTGCAGCACAGTAATTGTTTTACGGTTTTGGTCCTTGTTTAACCATTTGTTGAGAAATAGACATGCGTCATACTCATTACTGTATGGCTGCATACAACACATATTGCAGGTATGACACTTATGATACTGGGGACCATCACACGGTATGGGGACATAGGCCCACAATTTAACTGCGACACACATGCTCACAGCCTATGCAATCTGTTGAGGGATTGTTGGCCTTACAGTAAGGGGACATGGTGTTTTCCTTTTCTGTCTGGATTACAGTCTATGTTATGTCTTTCTGCACAGAGGGAAATTGAGGAAATGTTCTCTCCAAACAAGCCATCAGGTTCATACTGTACGTTTGAGACCCCTCTGTAGATCCGTATCTATGGTTGACCTGACATATTTTCGCACCTCTCTCCATATGCTATGTAATTTGACACCTGCAGATGCAGACTGTGGGGAATGCGGTCTTTGTGCTGTTACATCACAGAGGAGGGTTGCATTGCTCTATATATGGTATGTTTGTTTCTTTAACTATCATTCAGATGTCATGCTGTGGTGTACCAGAAAACTGGGTGTCTGCAATGAGGTAGACTGTTGCAAGGGCAAGTGTTGATCTTTCTCATGACAACAACATGGTGACCCTTATACAACATTCCTTTTAGGCCTGCATCTGTGGGTGTCAACTGACCTTCGGTGATTCTGTTTTGCGTCATAGTAACAGCATATATTATACCCCACACCATTCTTTCACGAAACAATATCCCAACAACATGAGCCATACATGTGATATATGTGGTGGTTATGTTGCAACATTCACCACACATACACCAACTAGTGACTATTGGTGTTTATTTTGGAATTATGACTGTCGTATGTCACCCACCTTCAGCATCGCGACGTGCAGATACGCCATGGGACCTTAACTCCACCATCATCACCTGAGGGTCAGGGCTCTCGGTGTATACTTGCGGCCTGGGTCCTTGGATGTTCTCCCTTGATGCTGCCCCTAGTGGTGATATACTGGGTACAGGTGGCTCTATGGGCTCATCAACAGCACTTGTGCTGCCCCCTGAGACAGCAGGTTCATCCTCCAACACACTCATTGGCACTGTGATGTCAACGTCACCCTCTTCCTCCGCCTCCTCCTCCTCCTCCTCCTCTTCCTCTCCCATTTTACTGTAGTCACCTGCATATTGAACAATAACAAAGAAAACACATATGTTTCATCATAATCATATCTATATATGTGTGGCACAGACACCACAGAGATGATGGGGTGGGTATGTGCGTGTGTGCTGCATACCCGACCCATGACACCCTCCCATACATGTTTGTCGACGTCATTCAGCTGTTTCTGGGGCACATGTGTGTCGTGTGGCCATGCACATGTTGCATATTTTCCATGTGTATATTTGGAGTGCCATGCCACATGTGTCCCCCATCACATCCCTACCCCTATCTGTACAACATATGTACACACATGTGTGAGAATACATCACCCTTACACTTGATTTGACCATACATTGCCTGTTTATGTTTAATTATGACTTTGAAATATTGTCTCTAGACATACTATATGCTCATTGTTGGATATGTTTGGCTGTGACCCATTGTGCCGTGGATCCCAAGTAGCCAGCAACTGTGGCCCACTGAGAAGCACATGTAGCACTGTGCAAATAGTATGTCACACACACGTTACCTGATTAGTGTGCCAACAAAATCATATGGTGCTTTGCAATCACAGATGTGCAGGTTGGATAGGAATTGTTGTGTGTAGTTTTGGAAACAGATGGGGAGGTTGCTGTTTTCGAGGGACACATATGTAATATTGTGACAGGGCATGGCAACAACACAGTTTGTGCATGGCCATAACACACACATGTGACACCACTTTTTAAACATGGTGTGGATTGGGTCACAGGTATGGGAGTGTCTGTGCAGCTGAATGATGTGTACTGAAGGGACATTGTGAACCTGGCAATTACTATACATACCTGCGTCAGGATGTGCCGTGTCAAGGGCCTCCGGCAGTCCACGGAGATAGATGTGGCCCAAACGTGTTGCCAGCTCTTGTTCCAATGGTGTGAGTGATGGGATAAAAGGGCCCCCACCACCTGTGCCATGCGCATGTTGTCTTTCAGCCACCATGTGCTCGCGCACCCCTCTTTTTATATCCGAGTACCTCTTTTTGAGGCTTTCAACATCCCTTGTGGGGCCCCCTGCCTCTGACATTGCAGCACGCACCTCCTCCCATACTGCCATTCGGGTGGCCACTGTTGTACGACTGCTGAGCCTGCCAAATAGGAGGTCCATAGTTTTCAATTACATGCGAGAGTAGGATATAGTTCTCTCTATCACTGAAGCGTAGAGCTCTTTTCGCTGTGGACCAGGCACAGGTACCCTTTTTCTCTTCCCAGTTTGGACATATTGTGCAGGCTGTGGCCCAAAAGATGGTCCTGCATGTCCCTCCCTAGGATGTGCAGTCTGTAGCGTCGGTGTATCACCCACCACAGGTTGGGACACATCCTCCACACCCTCACCCTCACCCTCACCGTCTCTCTCCCTCTCTCTCTCCATCTCTGTATGTTTTAAATGCTCCTTTCAACAGAACAGCACTCACTTAAACAAAACAGAACAATACACAGCATGCAATACAGACTTACAAAATGTTACAGTACAGGACACAGTAAAGGACACAATAACAAAGGGAACAGAAATATTATCTTAGCACAAGGTGAGGAATCTACTCTGCTCCTGACTATCTTTCTCTGCCTCTCTCCGCTGCCGTACTCCCTGGACTGACTCTCTCCCTCCTTCCTCTGGACTACTCCCACCACAGCCTCTCTACCTATAGATTTTGTTATCCCTCACTGTGCTTCTTTCCTGTGCAGTAGTCCCACCACTGTCTCTGTTTCAGACTTTATCTATGACACCCTCTCTCTCTAACTGTGACTCCTTTATCAACCCTCAACGTGATGCACGTGTGCAGGCCTATTTATAGTGTATTGCCATGTGTCTTCCATTGCACATGCGCAATTGGGCGGGCGTGACGCTCGTGCGTTGGGCGCGTGCTCGCCAACGCATGGGTGGCCGTATGCGGACAAACGCACATGCGCCCTGAGACACTGTACTGCGCATGTGTCGCAGTACGCATGCGCACTACAACGACTACCGCATGGGTGTCTGTGTTTTGTGCGCATGTTCACGCCGGCGCACATACGTGTGGGCACGCACTGACCGACACCCATGCGTAGAGTGGCGCACGCGTGCCACCAACGGGCATCGCATGCGATCAACTGCGCATGCGCAGTGTGCGCAAACCACACACCCCATAATAACATATATTACCAGCACAACATTACCCACGTTGAGGGTTGTAGAGGAAGAGCAGGAGGAGTGTGGTTGGTGTGGAGAAGAACGAAAGTCTAAGCAGTTGTACTAGCGGATTGTATTGGTGTTTGTATTGCCTATTATATTGTGTTGTGTGTGTATTGTCAGTTGTTGTTTTTACTTTTGGATACTGTATAGTGTGTTTTGTGTGTTTGTTAGAGTTTGTGTGGTTGTTAGAGTGTGTTTCGGTAGTGGGACGGGAGGAGTTTATGGCAGCAATATATGCTTATGCATGTGTCCTGAGTGGTGGGCAGATGCTGCGGTTGCCGGACAGGGGAGATGGTGTCCACGGGGCTGCAGCACAGGGCATGGGTGTAGTCCCGCAGCAACTCAGACCTGCAGCTGTGGAGGTGGTCCAGCCATGTGCTGTGCGTTCATGGCACAGAAGGCGTGCCGAGGTGCAGGCTCGGCAGCCACGCCTCTACAGGCCCAGGGCACAGCTCCAGGGCATGCGTGAGGACCAGGTCATCTCCCTGTACCGACTGAGCACAAGGGCTATTAGGGAGCTTTATGAGGATTTAAGACCTGACCTCGAGCCCCTGACTGATCGGTCCCATGCAATACCAGGTTTAGTCAAGCTCCTTGCTGCTTTACATTTTTTGCCTCTGGCTGTTTCCAGTCATCTGTGGCTGCAGTGGGTGGCATGAGCTGCCCATCCTTCTCACGATGTCTCCACCAAGTACTGCGTGCCATGGTCAGCCGGGTGGGGAATTACATAGCCATTCCCCACACTAGGCAACAATGGGGGACCCTGAACCAGGCCTTTGAGACATTAGCAGGGATACCACACGTGATGGGAGCTATTGATTGCACACATGTTGCCCTGGTCCCGCCTAGAGACAGGGAGGTGGCGTTTCGCAACCGCAAACACTACCATTCCCTGAATGTTCAGGTTGTATGTGATGCTAATCTGCATATTCTGAATGTGGTCCCTAGGTTTCCAGGGTCCACCCATGACTCCTATATCCTGCATCACTCGGCAATCTTCACACAATTTGAGGGCGGACGTTATGGGGACTGTATTTTGCTGGGTGAGTATGTCATGTGTCGTAATGTATGTATGTGTTTGTAACTTTCTTTATGTCTACTCACATAGCTAGCAAACTCGTTTAAAACCATAAACTTAGATCAACATATGAGCAATGTTTGTTTGGGGACTGTTGTATGTTTCGATTATTACAGGGGTATAGACGTACACATACAGCAGCTACAAACAAACATAGACCATCAGACTCCTAGCATTATATGATCCTGACATTCACAGGGTGTGCAGGTGACAACACCCCTGTGCATGTGGCTAGGCTGTTGCACAATACCTCATAGTGTGTGGTAATATCAACTGCACACATTCTGAGGGGGGGGGTTTGGCCCTCATATGCACGTATCATGATGGGTCATTGCCAAATAATGCTTGTATGTCATTTAACCTTGTGATAATTGCTCATCCATACAGGTAACCCTTCTCATGTGTGTGTTGGGTTCACACACTCACTCTGGACTATTGTTGCTACCCAGGAGCCAGTATATAATATGAGGGGGTGTTTGGGAATATCTGATGTATGCTTTTGCCCTTTCCAGCTAGCACCACTCGTGTGGATATGTATGGTCACGCATTTGGCCTATGTCACAGCAGGGGTGTAACGAAGTATATTTGGTGCTAGTACCTTGGCCTACTGTAGATGATCATGATTTAGCCACATATTGGCCAGTGATCCTCATGTAGTTTAACATATTGGAAAGGGGATGCCTAAAGCTGTGGGCTATGTGTGTGCATACAGAGTTGTATTGTTTTCAGCTACACATGACGGTAATGTACCGATGTGTATCTCTATGAGGTTAGGACATGAGTAGTACAGTGTGCAGGTTTGCAGACCCCACCTTCAGTGGGATGTTCCCAGGATAGACACAGTGCACAGGATTGGTATTTAAACAATTTCTGTTTAGCAATATACAGCATAAGGACACAGAGTATGAGATCTAGATATGTTGCCCGTACAGGACAGGATGCATCTAGGTGATATGGTTCACATTATCACCAGCCTCCATGGCATACATGTTCTGTTTTTTTCCCACCCTCTCATGGCAGCATATTTTACCTAGGTTACTGTTCAGACATACAATATGAACATGTGACACGTGAATCGTTACTATCGTCTCTCATTGGCAGGGGTGCCAATGTGGACAGTAAATGCATTACAATACCCATGTCGCGCACACACACACACAATATGTTACAGTATAGATGGAACTGTTGGGGTATTTCCCATGAGTGTACTTACTTTCTAGGCTATGTGTTCCTTTTCTAACAGCATATGTGTTTTTTAAAGCTCATTAATTGTTCAGTTATATGTTGATGTCAGGATTTGTTTTGTGTAGGGTTACTACATCTTAACATATGTCAGTTCTGTTGAATATTGACACGCACATTTCTTTTTATTTCCAAGGTGATGCAGGATATGGGTGTCGCCCCTGGCTGCTGACCCCTGTACGTCAGCCACGGACACGTGCAGAGCGGAGGTACAATGAGGCCCATGCCTCCAGCCGCTCAGTCATCGAGCGTACCTTTGGCGTGTTGAAAAGTCGCTTCAGGTGTCTGGATAGGTCAGGCGGGGCCTTACAATATAAGCCAAGGACTGTTGCAGAGATAATCATAGCCTGTTGCATCCTGCACAACATTGCTCTCAGGCACAATATCCCTGCAGAGATTAATGAGGATCTGGAGCAAGATCCAATGTGCCCCCCTGTACGTGCCAGTGGTGACACACAGGATGGCACAGCAGTCAGACGGAGGTTGATTGGAGAGATCTTCTCATGTGCGTATTACCTACCCACACAGCTTTTTAATCCTATGTGTGTTATGCTTACAGCAGTTACAGTTTATGTCAGGATATGATTTGTATGCAACAACACATTAGTATTTTAGTGCTAATTCACAACTCACATATAGGCATGTGTGAGGCACAAACAATGTGGCCAGTACACAACAGCATTTGGTGCCAGATGATGTGGGTGGTTGCTCATACGGCTGTGTGTGATTTTTAAGGTTAAATTTACAGTTAGTGGCTGCCTGTGTTAGCACCTGTTGTTGTTGAGCACAAATGATGTTTTGTGATGATATGGGTGGAGAACAGTGTTAGCCATATGGTGAGATGTTCACAGTGTGAGACCAGTCCACGTTTGGGGACATTAGTCCAGTGGGTTGAATTTATATGTTTCACCTTTGGGGTGTACATTTGGTTCTTACACTCCTGTCAGCTGGCTAAGTGATGCTTTGTTATTATGGCCGTATCAGGACATACATATCACAGGACAGATGCTTAGTAGTGGTTTCTGCGGATATTAGGGTATCTATGTGTAGGGTGTTAATGTCACCCTACAGTGTGTTGGAATGTATACTGCACCAGAAAGCCATGACATGGACATGTTATAGGATGGGGATCTGAGCATTGTCCAGCCAGAGAGGTAGTATTGCCACATTTACATGTAGGCGAATTGACCTTAAGTACAGTGCTACATATGTACACAGATACAGAGGATAACCTACCCCATATCAGCAAGGGGTGCGTTACAGTGGGCAGGATGAGCACAGAATGTGTTGGTGGCTTATGGTTGTGCAGGATTCTCAGGGAGTACATGGCATATCTTGCTGATGAATTCTCAACATATGCCATCATGCCTCAGCTACAGGCTGGGTATGTGAGTAGTGTAGGATAGTACAGTCCACATTACATAGATTGCATAGATAGTCGGACAGGGAAGGGGAGGATTATGTTGGCAAGGAAAACCAGACATATGTGAGAGTTGTTTCTCTGAGGTACACATATTGGCTATCCATGCGTTGACATTCTCAATGACACACAGTGTGATGGCATGCAGCCATCATGGTTTGCGTAAAAAATATACATGCCATTGGTGTTTTAATGACATGATGCACACATTGACAGCTATCTGTGGAGATCATCAGCAAATAGCTGTCACTATGATTCAAGGTATGACATCTACACACCAGGATATGTATTTGGTCCCTGCATACATGAGACACTCGTGCATATTCCATATGTGTTTCCAGAATTGTAAGCGACTTAGCATTCAACATTGACACACCCCTACACAAAGATAGGGGGCATTGTTGCCAATATAGTGGATCTGTGTGACTCGTCTGTACTTTGTGGTGAGGTGCAAACATGGTGGTTTCTGACATGTCTGTTGATCTTTCTGTACAACAACACAGAGGTACGATGGGGACAGGATTGATTATGGACACCTGAGGATAGCCTCCTACAACTCTGTGCTGCCTCTCACATGTGAGTGATCTATACATTGTGATAGGGAGCAGTCAGACATTAGGTGATGGTGTGGGGTATGAGAGTTGTGGACAGGAAGGTGCAGTGTGTGATACTCTTGTAGAACATGACATATGTTTGTTACTGTTGTGTTTCCCAATGCACAGGACATAGTTTATTCAGATGCTGTTGATGTGTTGGATTGGCATGTGACTGAACATCACCCAATATGCTTTGCGTTGGGGTAGGTGGATGTACAGGGAGATTGTGTGTGCCTGGGGTCATGTGGAAAACATATCTTCATTGCTCCATCATATTGGGCAGATGGTGTGTTGTTTTGTGTTTCACTTCAGGCTCCATCACCCATCCCTTGCTGTTGTCACACATATCCCCATGTGTTTGTGTTCAGCATGTCCTGTGCCACACTGTATATGTGACAGTTACAGCATATCTGCATGTGTGTGTATTTAAGGTTTGTATTTGGTTTGCCTGCACTTGCTCCCTACCCCAACATTGTACCATAAGCCAACAACAGGGTATTATTGCCGGTTCACGGGGCCTTTATATGTCTAAAGGTCCACTTGGACACATACAGGCCATGTGTTGCAGCTGGAATGCAGAAATATGCATACTTTGTGTGTGGGTGATTACAGGTTGCCTGTGTGATGAGACACTCTTCAGGCATAGTACATTATCATGTACTGTGAGGGGACTGTGCACCTGGGGGGCAGTTGTGACTGTGGTATGTGTTCCGTAGTGCTGTTTACCTTATGCGTATTATCAACATGTGTTGTGTGGTGTGCGACAAAATGTGTCTTGTGTTCTGAGTCACCACTGATGTTCACCTTTATTTATTTTCAGATATGACCATAATGTGGACATGCATCAGCAGCGGCTTGACCTTTTGTTTGTACACGGACTGCTGAGATTCTCTGCCTTCACTGTCACCTCTTATTGCTGTGTAGTGGTTCATGGGATTGCTGACATACACCTGATGCACACACAAGGTAAGTTGCACATTTGTTAATTGCAGATTTGTATCTATGTTTACCTGTTGATGATTCATAATTGTCTTATATGCATATAATGTTTCCTCTATGTGCACATAAACAGATGCATGTCGTGTGTAGCTGTGACACACCTGTGTGACAGGAGCATGGACATGACCATACCCATGTTTTACCCATGTGTGTGTTTAGGATTAATGATGTCATCACCAATGTTTTGTTGAGTAATGTACTGTGTGGTTTCACATACCTTTCTTGTGCATTTGCAAAGGTGTAACGGTGTGCATTGTGTGGTGTTTTTCATAGGTGGCTAACAAGAACATACGTATCCTCTCATGACACAGGGCTGAGTACATACCGGACACATCTATTACAGTGCATCTGGTGTCACCATCACCCACCTTTTGAAGAAACAACACCATAGACATTTTACACCAGAAAGTGGCCCATTGGATGTTTTACCTCTGCGAGTGAGACATATGACTGCGATGGACAGTATTACTATTAAGCTACTTAATTCTCCATTACAGAGGTGTTCTCTGCACTGTGTGATGTTTCTGCAGGGAGTCCTGCTCATTGTTGAGAACACACATGAACTTTCAAAGACAGTGGAATGTTGACATGTCACGCTTGACTATTCCTAGCCATATTTGGTGGAACACTATTAACCTCACCTGTTGGATTGCACATAGTATTGTTACTTTTGGCAGTGTTCCCCCCGTGTGCAGCAGCAAATGACATGGATAGTGCAGCTGATCCATTCGAACACAGTTTTAGTATTGTTAAGTTTTGGCCCTGGGTGTGACATGCCACCCAGGATACCCTCATCTTTTTCTTCCTAATCAAGCATACACCCATGTTTGCGCCATACAGCCAACGATGGAGCACTCCTATTGTGTATGTCCACCTGCTTTCCACATGCACATGCTACAAGTGTTACCTCAACAATGATTTTGGACACACGACCATCTTTAATTAATGTGGTCAATGTGACAAGGGTGTTTACGTGCATGTGTGGCATCACTGTCTCATGTTGCACTGTGGATGGTGCTTTTGCATATGACGGACTATGTTTGTGAGACAAAACATGTGGACCTCAGACTTCTTTGTGGCTCCGTATAGGATGTTTGGCCCTCATTTCCTTGTTCAGATGCTGCTTATTGTGTTTGTTGGATGTGCAGACGTGACAGTCTGCATGTATGTCAACACCTTGCATTTCCCATGTGCACAGTCCAGGCTATGCCCTGTGGTAGGGACACTCACATTGCGACATGATGTTTGCAGTGTGGCAATGTGGGTCACCGTTGCACTTCGTCAATTGTGCATTCCATGTATTATGTTATATGTGGCCAAACACTGTATACTCTGAAAAGGTTGCAGGGCCACCTCCTTCATGGTGGTATATGTATAGGTATGGGAAGGTAGTTGAGTTTGTATTGTGTTTGTGTTCATGTGCCTGTCCTACCTGTTGCATATACTCATTGTGATTTTGAGGAGAGTTTGTGTCTACATTGTTGCAGCTTTGATTCCTAGCTCAGACATTATGTGAGACCTCACACATTACTTTCCCAGCGTGATTTTCACAATAAAAATTTTTCTCAACATAGGCTTGTTTGGTTTGGTTGTCTCCTGTGTTGCAAGATGGATATGGTTTGAGGGACACATGATGTGTGTTGTGTCCTCAATATGCAGCGCCAACTCTCTACATGCACTCATATGTGCATTACACCTTTGCAGCATGCAGCATCAGGTAGGGGCTGGGGGCCTGCTGCCCAGTGCATTGTATGCAGTGGCTGCACATTATATCTCATGCTCTTCATTTGTGGTGGATGAATTAACTTTTCTGTGTGAGTTAGATTTATGCCCTATTAGAGGGGTTTCAATATTCCATCAGAGATGCACTCACCTTCATATTATGATGGCACTGACTACACTATTTGTGATGTGTAAACCAAATAAAGATATTTATTCCACATACATGTGGCTCTTTTGGTGATTGAGCAGGGTGATACAAAGGCACACATTGCATTGCCTGTTTATCAGTCCTGCGTCTTTGTGACCCAGGGACTGCATTGTTTATTTTGTCAATATCATTGGATGAGGATTAACTGGTCTTTGTTCCACGGTAATGAGGGGTTACATGACTTGACCTAGGCCACATGGGGTGCTAGTGGGAATTGATCAGTGTTTGCTTGGGTCCAAGGCCATTTTGTTAACAGTAGGTTAGTCCTTCTCTCTTTGATCACATTAACACTTGTCTGGGGCCATTTGCCACACATGTACATGTGCCACCTGTGCTCGCATCCTTGTACAGTGACAGCTGTGTATCTGGCAGACACATGTAACCTCACTGGGTATTCACGGTTGCCACACAGTGTGCTTAGTATGCTTGGCTCAGTGTGCTACTGTGTACTCAGTGTACTGTTTCTGGGAGTGGCTACAGTCATGTGTTTATACTCTGTAGTTTTTTGTTTTGATTAGCACATGTGCTATATCCTTTGTTTTCTAATCTGCTGACTGTACCATGAGGTAACAGCAGGTTCCTCACCTCTACATACACCCTTCTCTCTCCTCACTGTACGTCAAGGTGCATCCTGTGTGCTGCTTAGCCATCACATATTATTTTTTTTTCAGAGGTGTCCCACTTTAGGGTGTTTACATGGCAACACAGCAGGGGGTTTTGGTTTTCTGTGATTCAGGTGTTGTGTGTTACACCTGATTACATGTGGAACTTTCTCATGTCCTGATCCAAATTATTAACATGATCCACATACCGTCCTCTGTTGCCCTTGTGGTATATTTTTCCCCTCTTTTGCATGCTGTATCCACTGCAGAACATTTCATTGTGTGTGCACATGTGCACCACATCACAAATACAGACTGCAATTGTATGAGTAATTAGCAGCTCTGCATGTGCATTTCATCATGCTTACTTTTTGGTGTTTGCTTGTCCTGACAGTCAGCAGGCGGTTTGTTTAATGGACTGCACTCTTTCTTTCTGCAGTCTTTGCTAAGGAGCTCACATTGTTGGTGTGGCATGCCGGTTTAGCCATTGTGATTTGTGGTAGTGGTCATTAGTGTGCTTCCTCTGTGGTGTCTTATATTTGTATGCTTTTCCATAAAAGGTGTTTAACATTTGTTTGAGGGTCATATATGTACTGATGTGTGCTGTGAGCATATTGTACCCTCAACTGGGTTGTTACCCATCCTTCCATACAATGTTCTGTAATGGCAATTGTGTGCCATCCTACCCTGATGTGCATGCTGATAACCCACATCCTGGCCTCCTACACATTCCAGCATTGCAGCTGTCCCTGATTGCCTCTCCTGTGTGTGCTCTGCATAGCACTTTTACTCCACAGTCATCCTGATATGTCACCTATTCTGCCATTTGAGCCTCCTCTGCTGGCCACATCTTACCATCCTCTTTCACACACAGTCATTATAGCACGGTACATTAACATCACTCTGTGCATGACTGTACTTAGCCAGAATATGTTTGTCCATTTTAATGGGTGCCACATGGGATGGGGATGATTTCTGCAGTTCAGCAACTGATCTTCATCCCTCTTTTAATTTTGTATTGTTTTTGTGTTTTAGCTCTGTGCAGTGCTTGTGTTACGTGTGGGTTTGCCACATACCTCCTTTGCCATTCCAACTGAGGGATGTTAGTGCTAGTGGGTTACGTTTCTGGGTTCATCTCTACATCCTTGGGGCATCTTTTGCCATGCCTTTGATTGACACAGCTTATGGGTTACATACAATAGTGTCTTGGGAGTTGACAGCCTTTCCACATGGCCTTTGTGGAGAATGAGGTTTTCATTTCCTAGCAACGTGTGTGCCTTCTGAAACACCATAAAAGGTGCATTAATATCTGGCACAAGGGGGTAGTTCTTTTGAGACAGCATCACAGATTGCTGTACAGTTGCACACAGACAGTTGACATACCTCTGCCAACCTTATTCACTGGAACATTCAAACCATGAACACCCCTCCATCATTCACTATCTGCACAAGTTGTCAGCATTCACAACAGAGGAGTATTGGCTTCTTCCCCAGAGCATGAGTTTAATGGAGCTGTAGTACTCCAACGGGAATAGGGCAGTTTACAAGATAAGATACACTCTAATCCCCTGTTCATATCAGTCGCCTGCCCCTGTCTGCAGCCCCTCCCTGCCAAATCAGGTATGGCAGACCTTGGTCAACACACCGACTTACATTTCCCATACGTTACAATGCACACTGCTGCCATCTGGGACAGTGCTCTCACCTTACCCTGCCTCATATAGCACACTTGGCTACACTTTCACCAACATTGTAGGGTGCCATGGCGGACATTGCATTTTCACATGTGCCCTCTGCATTAACCTATGGGCGACGTTCTGTTACACTGCTTTGAGAGTGTATTTGCTATCAGTTATGATTCTACAAATATACAATAAGGTACTCCTAAAACAATATTACCCCTAACAGCTACTGCCTCAGCCAGCTATCTTCATTTTGCACTGTTGGGTATCGTACCCCTGATCCCTGCAGCATTGGTTGGTGTGGTAACCATTGTGCTGCAGCTTTGCTCTCTGATTTGCACATCAGCACGTCGCTTATGCCTTTCAGTATTGACATGACTCAGAAAACAGTGGCGCAATGCTCTCTGCCCAGCATACCACTGCCTTATGCCACCCATTATATATCAGCCTCCTAACATTACACAGCAAACAGCAGTCTGCATTAGTCACTGTGGGGATTGAACTCCTGATCCCTGCAGCATTGGTGGGAGCTATAACCATTGTGCTGTGGCTCTGCTCTTCTAATTTAACATCCATGCGCCACTTATGCAAGCCAGTATTACCTTGCGTCACAAACAACTGCGTGCCGCGTTATGATGTCCATTATTTCTATGCCTCCTATAATAAACATACCTCAGGCAGCTGTCTACATTGTGCACTGTGGGGGATCGGACCCTGATCCCTGCACCATTGGTAACTGCCTTAACCATTGTGCTGTGGCTCTGGGTTTCTGTTTGCACATCAGCGCCCCACTTATACCTTCCATTATGCGATTGCCGCCGTAACCGGCGCACCGCCTTATGCCGCCCAGTAGTAATATGCCGCCAGATAACATCAGCGCGACGCTTTATGCCGCCCAGTATTCAAATGTCGCATAAAGACATCAGCGCGCCTCCTTATCCCGTCCAGTTTTGATGTGAGCCAAAACAAAACTCAGCGGGCTGCTTTATTTGGCCCAGTATTCCTCTGCCTCATAAACTAACACCTCAGCAAGCCATTGCGCATTGTGTGGTTTTGAACCCCTGCTCCCTGCACCATTGGTCAGTGCTTCAACCATTGTGCTGTGGCTCTGTCCTTCTGTTTGATCAGCGCGACACATATGCCTCCCGTTCGGCTCTCATTTGCGGTAAGGTGCGGAGCGCACACGGGCGCCGCGCACCTTAGCGCATCTGTCAATCACGGCTTTTCTTCTTCAGGACGGAACGCCCACTCCTTATACGGCACACTCACTCTACCGCGACCCGCACTTTACCGGCCTGTTAGTAAACATGCCCCTAAGATGGTAATCGGTAATGGGCAGTACAAACTTTCTGTGGTCATTTCAGACTAATAACTCACAATGTACATAACCAATGGAATGAAAGGCAGGACACAGAGAGGTATAGATATACTGTTTAATAAGGACAAGCAACGATAACAGAGGTTACTGTTATGATGTTTGCATACAGAATACTATTCACTAAATATGAGGTTTTGCTTTATATAGGGGATAAGTTATAAATTGTTGGGATATGTAACTTGGATGTATGACAAATGTAAAGTTTTGTACATTGGTACTTTTGACGAATAAAATAAAAACATTTTAAATTTAAAAAACAATCAAACCCATGAGGATTGTGGAAAATTGCAAGAGGATCTTGATAAATTCAAAGACTGGGCATCCAAATGGCAGATGAAATTTAATGTGGATAAGTGCAAAATTATGCACCTAGGAAAGAATAACCCAAGCTATGGTTACATGATGCAAGGTTCCACATTAGGAACCACCACCCAGGAAAAAGATTTAGGCGTCATCATCGATAACATGAATAACCCTCTGCCCAGTGTGTAGCGGTGGCCAAGAGAGCAAATAGAATGCTAAATATCATAAGGAAAGGAACGGAGAATAAAAGCAAGGATATTATAATTCCTCTGTATCGTTCCATGGTGCGACCGCACATTGAATATTGTGTGCAATTCTGGCTGCCATATCTTAAAAAGAATATAGCATTATTAGAAAAGGTACAGAGAAGAGCCACAAAAATGGTAAAGAGGATACCCCTGTGAAGAGAGGCTAAAAAGGTTAGAGCTCTTTAACCTGGAAAAGAGACGGCTGAGGGGAGATATGATAGAGGTCTATAAATGAATGAATGGAGTGGAACGGGTAAACGTAGATCGATTGTTTATGCCATCAAAATATAGAAAGACTAGGGGGAATGTTTACTAAAACCCCGGTAATGTGCGCGACGCGTTAGTGTGCAGATGCCATAAAAGGAGTGGGCGTTTCAGGCTGAAAAAAGCAAACCGGCATTAATCATGCGCTAATGTGCGTGGCGCCCTAATGGGCATCCCACACATTAGCGCATGCGAAACGTGCGCGGGCGGCATAAGGTGGCGCGCTGATGTGCAAGTGCAGGAACAGAGCCACAGTACAATGGTTAAGATACTGACCAATAGTGCAGGGATCATGGATTCAATCCCCCACTGTGCCCAATGAATAAGGCTGGCTGAGGCATTGCCTGTTATGGGTAATATTGCTTTAGGGGGCATTTTATTTTTATTTTAATTACTACTGCTAGCAAATGCACACACAAAGCACTGTAATATAAGGTGCTGCATAAGGCGCCCCATAAGGTACCCCAGAGGGCACATTTTAAAGTTCACTGTCCACCCAGGCACCCTAGAATGTTGCTTATAGGGCGCTTTATAGGGTGCCGTATGAGGCACCGCAAGGTCACAGCACTGTTTGTGATGGCAGCACATAGTAATTAGATCTTACCTGCTAATTGCTGTTCCTGAAGGAACGACAGTCCAGTCCCTTCACTTCTGGGTTGCGCAACCCTTCCAGCAGCTTGGAGGCTGAGCCCACCTTTTTGGGGGATGGAGCGGTATAAATACCACTGGGACCACCCACCCACTCCAGTATTCGATTGAAAAAGCAGATCTACCTAACTTCTACTGGAACTAACTTCTACTGGAAACTTAACAGTAACAAACTCAAACCAATGTAACAGGCATATATAATGAAAATTTTTTTTTTTTTTTTTTTAAGGGAAAACCAAGGAGAGGAGGCCTGGGAATAGCCTGAGGAGATGTCTGCTTCTACCCGAGCCGGCTTCCTCCTGGACTTCTTCCTGCCGTACCGGCGCTACGGCCCCAACAATGCCTTGCCATGAACCAGAGGTCTGAAACGGTTGCCGGAACGGGTGGGATCAGGGACTGGACTGTCGTTCCTTCAGGAACAGCAATTAGCAGGTAAGATCTAATTACTATTTCCTTATCGTCACTCCAGTCCAGTCCCTTCACTTCTGGGAAGTACCAGAGCAGTTCACCCCTGGGTGGGTTCCGGCAAACCGGACTGAAGAACCGCTAGCCCGAACCGGGCGTCCGCTGCACTCTGTACGTCCAACCTATAGTGCTTGGAGAAGGTATGCAGCGATGACCAAGTCGCTGCCCTACAGATGTCCAGCGGAGGTACCAGGGAAAATTCCGCCCAAGAGGCCGCCTGAGCCCTAGTGGAGTGGGCCCGCAGCCCCACCGGAACCTGCTTCCCCTTCAGGATGTAAGCGGAGGCAATCGCCTCTCTGATCCACCTGGAGATGGAAGCCTTGGCCGCCGACTCCCCTTTGTGCGGTCCTCCAAACTGGATGAATAGTCGGTCGGACTTTCGGAATGGCGCTGTGCGAGAGAGGTAACGTTTCAAGATTCTCTGGACGTCTAGTAGACGCAGCCTGTCGTCTTTCCCTACCTGCCCCTTAGACGCTAAGACAGGTAGGGTAACTGTCTGGTTCACATGAAAAGGAGAGATAACCTTGGGTAAAAAGGACGGTACTGTACGCAGAACCACCTTGTCCTTGAGAAAGGCCAGGAAGGGGGGCTGGGAAGAAAGCGCCTGCAATTCTGAGACCCTTCTGGCCGAGCAAATGGCGACCAGGAAGACTGTCTTTAGAGTTAAATCCTTTAAGGAGGCTCTCTTCACTGGCTCGAAGGGTTCCCCTACCAAGGCACTTAGCACTAAGTTGAGATCCCAAGGAGGGATGACCGATCTCCGTTGCGGACGTAGCCGACTAACCGCTCGTAGGAACCTGGCAACGTCCGGGTGCGCCCCTAGGGCCTGCCCCGGACCTTTCCCCTATAGCAAGAGATAGCCGCCAACTGAACCCGCAAGGAGCTATGCGCCAGACCCTTTTCGAAGCCTGCTTGCAAGAAGTCCAGAATCTCCGGAACCGAGGCCGAAAGCGGTTTCCGACGATGCTCCGCGCACCAGGCTTCGAAGATGCGCCAAACTCTTACATAAGAAAGACAGGTCGAGTGCTTTTTGGCCTTCAGTAGAGTCGAGATTACCGCTCCTGAGTAGCCTCGTTTTAGCAGCCGCGCCCTCTCAATAGCCAGGCCGTAAGCGAGAACCGATCCACGTGAGGCATCCGGACCGGACCCTGCCTCAGCAGGTCTCTTTTGAAAGGGAGCCGCCAAGGACGGTCGGCGAGCAGTCTGATCAGATCGGCATACCATGGGCGGCGAGGCCAATCCGGAGCTATGAGAATTACCAAGCCCTGGTGAGACTCTACCCGTTGGAGAACTTTCCTGATCATCGCCCAAGGGGGGAATACATAGAGAAGACCCTCCGAAGGCCACTTTTGAGACAGGGCATCTAACCCTTCGGACATCCTTTCCTTCCTTCGGCTGAAGAATCTGTCCACCTTGGCTGAAGAGAACCGTGCCATGAGGTCCATGACTGGGCAGCCCCAAAGGGCTACTATCTGGTTGAAGGTCTCTTGTTCTAGCTCCCATTCCCCGTGGTCTATCTTGTACCTGCTGAGGAAGTCGGCCGTGACGTTGTCCTCTCCCGCCACATGCTGCGCTGACAGAGCTAGTAGCCGGGACTCCGCCCACTGGAAAAGAGAGTCCGCCTCCTTCTCTAAGGCGCGACTGCTGGTGCCTCCCTGGTGGTTGATGTAGGCCACCGCGGTGACATTGTCGGAGAGAACTCGGATAGCCTTTCCCTGCACTAATATCCTGAATGCCTTGAGAGCCAGAGAGACAGCCCGCAATTCCAGTCTGTTGATGGGCCACTGCGATTCCAACTGTGACCAGAGACCCTGGACGAACTGGTCCTCGCAGTGCGCACCCCAGCCTGTCAGGCTGGCATCCGTCGTTAACAACAACCACTGATGGGGATCGAGGGGCATTCCGCTGTCCAGGTTCTTCGGGCACCTCCACCATTGGAGGGACTGTTTGGTCCGTGGAGCGCAAGGTAACTGCATAGAGAGGGGCTGATGCTGGGGAGACCAACGACGCAATAGCGCCCGCTGCAGCGGTCGCATGTGGGCCCTGGCCCATGGCACCACCTCTATTGATGCCGCCATAGTTCCCAGAACTTGGAGATAATGCCAGGCTGAGGGATTTCGTCTGGCCAGAAACTGAGTGATTAGAACTCTTAGATCCCTTGATCTTGACCGTGACAGGAACACCCTGCCCCAGAGGGTGTCGAATCTTGCACCGAGGTACTCGAGTTCCTGAGAGGGAGTCAACCTGCTCTTTGTCCGGTTGATGACCCACCCCAAATCCTCTAGGACCTGAATCACCCTGGACGTTGCCGAGTGGCTTTCCGGAGCCGACTTTGCGCGGATCAGCCAGTCGTCCAAGTAGGGGTGTACCAATATGCCCTCCTTCCTTAGGAAGGCCGCCACTACGATCATTACCTTGGTGAACGTCCTGGGAGCCGTGGCTAGGCCAAAGGGCAGGGCCTGGAACTGAAAGTGGCCTCTTGGTACCGCGAATCTCAGGAATTGTTGATGGGACTTCCTGACCGGGATGTGCAAGTAGGCTTCCGTCAAGTCGAGGGAAGTGAGGAACTCCCCTCCTCTCACGGCCGCTATGACTGAACGTAGGGTCTCCATCCGAAAGTGAGGAACCCTGAGGCAGCGGTTGACTTGCTTTAGATCTAGGATTGGCCGAAAGGAATCCTCCTTTTTCGGGACCACAAAGTAAATCGAGTACCGACCGGATCCGTATTGGTCTGGGGGTACTGGAATTACTGCCCCTAAGGCTATTAGGCGGGCAAGAGTAGACTCGATCGCTGCCCTTTTTGCTGGAGCTCCACAGGGCGACTGAACAAAAGCTGGTGGGATTTGCTTTGCGAATTCTAGCGCGTAACCTTCTCTGATCACCTCTAGAACCCATTGATCGGACGTGACCCGGGTCCAGGCGGGGAGAAACAGCCTCAGGCGGCCGCCTACCGGCCGTTCTTCCCCCTGGACCCCCGACACCTCATTGTTGTTTCCTAGGGACCGAGAAGGAGGAGGAAGAGGAGGAGGAGGAAGCCCCAAATCCCCGACCTGCCCCTCGAAAACTTCTGAAACCTTGCCCCTTAGAGGGAAACCGGCCCCTGGAAAAGGGATTTGATCTGGCTGTTCGAAATCTCCGCGTCTCCCTAGGCTGAGTGCGCACAGGGGCTTGGGAGCGGCCTAGTCTCGGTCTATCTTCCGGGAGCCTACCTCCCTTAGACTCGCCCAGATCCTTGACCAGCTTCTCCAGATCCTCCCCAAATAAGAGTTTCCCTTTAAAAGGGAGCCGACTTAGCCGAGCCTTCGAGGAAGCATCAGCTGCCCAATTACGTAGCCACAGATAACGCCTAGCAGCCACCACCGAGGCCATGTTTTTGGCTAGGCTTCTGATGAGGTCATACTGACTATCCGCCAAGTAGGCCGCGCCGGATTCCACTTTGGCCGAGTTTGCCTGGATCTCGGCCGAAGAGTCCTCTGACTGAAGCTGCTGAGCCCATCTTAGGCAGGCTCGAGCTACCCAGGCTCCTGACACGGAGGCTTGTAATGCAAGGGCGCTTACATCAAAGGCTTGTTTCAGGAGTGTATCCAGCTTCCTGTCCTGAGCGTCTTTTAAGGCTGAACTGCCCTCAACTGGGATAGTTGTCTTCTTCGTGACTGCAGATACCGCTGCATCCACCCTGGGCGATTTTAGCAGTTCTTTATCTGACTCTGGGAGAGGGTATAGGCGAGACATGGTTCGGACTCCTCTTAAACTGGATTCCGGTTGGTCCCATTCTTCCTGGATCATCTGGCGTACTACTCTGTGGACCGGAAAGACCTTCTGGGATTTCCTAATGGCCTGTATTAAGGGGTCCTCCAATGCCTCCTCCTGCGATGGTACATCTGAGGCCACATTGAGTACTTTTAAGGATTCATTAATTAACGCCGGAAGCTCCTCTCGCCTAAAGACCCTAACTATCCGCGATTGATCTTCTTCCGGGATCTCTCCTTCTTCCAGCTCCTCCTCTTCCTCGTCCAAATCCTTCACCGAGCCATCCTCCTCCGGAGTCCCCTGGGAAAAGGACGGTAGGAGGTCTTCCCCGTCCAGCCGCTGACACTTAGCAGGGATGCTGGATTCTGGATTGATCGCCCCTAGGAGTCTGGATGATCTCTCTTCCACTGGTGTGGTAACCTCATCTGCCCCAAGGCCCTGCTTACGCAGGCAGTAGGCCTTATGGAGTAAAAGGATGAAGTCAGGGGAGAAAAATTCTCCGTCCCCTCCTGCACTCGAGGGAGGGGGCGGAGGAAGCAGAGGAGGCGTGGGTAGCTCAGAGGGGGTAGAGACCGAACCCTGGGACCCCCCTTCCCCTGCTAGAGGGTCAGATGATCCCTGGGAAGGCTGCAATATCTCCCGTTCAACTGATGTAGCCACTGCGGCGCAGCTCCTGCAGATTCCTGTCTCTGAGGAGGTGCCCCTGCGTGTCCCACATGAAGGACAGCGTGGCTTGGATGCCATGGGGAAAGGTTGGGGCTTATCCTTATAGGCCGTTGCCACCAAAGCCCCCCTTAGGACACAATTCCTAAAAATACCCCTAGGAGATTTAAAAAGGGATTACCTTAACCTAAACCCAATTGGGCTGCCAAAAACTTAATGGCGATCAAAATAAAAACAGAAATAGAATAGAAATCGAGCATGGAACAAACAAAATTACATCGAAATTAATAAAAATTAATTAATAAAAATTAACCCGAAATTAAATGTAATTAGTGGCTAGCACTCCTTTGTCCCCTAAGGGAGGTACTTGCAGTTTGAAGATTGCAGATTCTGGGCCCGATGCTATGAATCCCACCCGAGGGCTCTACACGTGGTAGGCCTCACCACGTGGAGCCTGCTCGGGGAAAAAAGGACTCTGGCGTCTGCCTGCACTCCCCCGCTGAGACCGGTGCTGAGCCCTTACAGAATCACGCGTGCGATCGCCGTCTGATCGCACCGTGAGAAACCGGGGCACCGCGCGGTTCTTCTCCGCGGTCAGCCGCGTCGGGCCGGGATGGAAGGCTTCCCTCCGGTTGTCGTTGCAGCCTCTAGCGCTCAGCCACCTTCAGGGCTTCGGCGCGAGGCTGTTTCCCCCCACGACGGCAGAGCAAGAAGAGTAGGAAGCCGGGTAGAGCAGAGCACCTCCTCGCTGCTACAACCCGAGGCTTTGCTCTGCAAGCCGCGTCGGAGCCGGGGGGGGGGGGGAGGGGGAGGGAGAAAAAATTCTTAAAGGAGCAGAGCCCCTAAAATCGCTAAAGAAATAAAGGAAATTAAATTACTGAAAAGGTACAATTAAGTACAAATTAAGCTAAAAATCAATGAAACTAAGCAAATTAAATGTAGGACTCCAGTAAGCCCCAGGCTTACGGAACCCTCCAGCTGCTTGGAGGCTGAGAATACTGGAGTGGGTGGGTGGTCCCAGTGGTATTTATACCGCTCCATCCCCCAAAAAGGTGGGCTCAGCCTCCAAGCTGCTGGAAGGGTTGCGCAACCCAGAAGTGAAGGGACTGGACTGGAGTGACGATAAGGAATGTGCAGTTTAACGAATGAAAACCTTAAGTAGGTGCGCTGACATGCAAGGAGGAGCAGCAGTGTAGCACAATGGTTAAGACACTGACCAATGGTGCAGGGATCATGGGTTCCATCCCCCACTATGCCCAATGAAGAAGGTTGGCTGAGGCATTGCCTGTTATGGGTAATATTGCTTTAGGGGGCATTTTATTTTTATTTTAATTACTACTGCTAGCAAATGCACACACAAAGCACTGTAATATAAGGTGCTGCATAAGGCGCCCCATAAGGTACCCCAGAGGGCACATTTTAAAGTGCACTGTCCACCAAGGCACCCTAGAATGTTGGGTAAAGGGTGGCTTATAGGGCGCCATATAGGGTGCCCTATGAGGCACGGCAAGGTTACTCTGATGGCAGCACTGCACATGTTAACGTGTGGTAAGCTGAAGTAGGTGTGCTAACATACAAACAGCAACAGCAGTGTAGCACAATGGTTAAGACACTGACTGATGGTGCAGGAGTCATGGGTTCAATCCCCCACTGTGCCCAATGAAGAAGGCTGGCTGAGGCATTAACTGTTATGGATAATATTGCTTTAGGGGGCATTTTATTTTTATTTTAACTAGTGCTGCCAGCAAACACACCCTCAAAGTTTTGTAACATTAGGTGCTGCATAAGGCGCCTCATAAGGTACCCCAGAGGGCACATTTTAAAGTGCACTGTCCGCCAAGGCACCCTATAATGCTGCCCATAGGGAGCCTTAGAAGGTGCTGTATGGGGCGCCCTATGAGGCACCGAAAGGTTACAGTACTGCTGTTGATGGCAGCACTGCGCATGTTAACACATGGAAACCTGAAGTAGGTGTGCTGACCGGCAAACATTGCAACAGAGGTGTAGCACAATGGTTAATACATGGCTTGCTGAACCAGGGGTCATGTGTTTAATCCCCCTGTGGGGTTAATGATTACTTGTCTCAGGCATTGCACTTTATTATACAGCAGTGCTGAATTTATTTATTATTTATTATTTACTTGCAGTTCTTTTATACCGCGCTATTTATCATCAGTGCGGTTTACATTGAACGAAAAGTCTCACATTGAATGAGGCATACTGCTTTCTAATGTACATCAGTGCTGCGTGAGGCATATGTCTTCTTACGTTACAACAGTGTTACCTGAGGCAGTCTCCTTTCTACGTTACAGCAGCGCTGCCAGGAGAAACATCCTCACAGTGCTGTAATCTTCAGGTGCCCCATAAGGCACCTTAAGGTTACAGCACTGTGAGGGTGTTTCTGCTGGCTGTACTACCTGAAATTACACACAAACTGCCCCAGACAGCCCCCCATGTACCCTGTAAAATACGTATCCCCAAGTTATAATGCCCTGTTCAATGTATGTCCAGTTTGTGCAATGTAAACCGCAATGGTGCAGAATAGCACAGTATATGGGGGAATGTAAATAAATAAAGCAAATGAAAGAAATAAACCCACTGTGGATTCAAACCACCAACCTCTGACTCCACAGGCAGTGCAGTCACCAGTGGGCTACAGCTCTATACCTGTAAAGAGTTGTCTGGCTGGCTACAAAATAACTTCTGCAGACTGTGTGCTGCAGTTACCAGGGTAGGGTTAGTCCTCTTGCACCCATGATGCACTGCACATGCAAAGCAGCAGTCTACAGATGATCTGAAGATGGGGTATGCACCCCCACAGCACCTAGGCCAGGTATGGGGTACTGACCGTGTGTGTCCCTGGTACAGAGTAGCTACAGCCCGTCACAGTGTGCAGGTCCTGTGCTCACCCTGAGGGTGGGGTGGGGCCCCCAGCACCATGTCCAAAGCACCTGTCTTAACTGAGATAGGCTATGGTGCAGGTCCCCATTAGTGCCAGTGTGTGATATGTGGTCCCATCAGACACACTTATGATACACCTGTCACCATCTGTATATCCCAATCACGTCTGGGCCTTGTGGACTACGATGCCTATGGAATAGTGCATATTCTCTGTGGGTGCTATGGCCACAGTATATATTGGAGGGGAGTAAAGGTGCTGTTTGGACCCATAGGCGGAGTGTGTCGTACCACTGAACCTGCCCTCTGGAACTCAGGAGCCCCAAACAACGGAGACACATTCTATAGCCCTGCAATGGTGGCGGCAGAGGGGACCATCAACCGCAGGCCGGCTGGGGTACAGACAACCTACGGCCACTCCATGCAGTTCTGTACACATCCATACCTCAAGAGCAGACAGACAGTAGTGCCTAAAATGCTCTGCTGCCCCCCACCATCTGACATTTACCAGCAGCGAGCACAGGGAGTCCCCAGCTGCTGCAGCCTGCACGGTGCTCCAGTCATACACATACCAACTGCAGACAATCTGCTAGCTAGTCCATAGTGCATGTCACCGGAGGGGATGGGAGCACACCCACCAGGCAGATATGTTAGTGTTTGGGCCCCAGAAAAGGGAACCCATAGATATCACTTGACAAATATTCTTCTATAGCACTATGGTGGAACCTAGCCATGCCGTGGTCACTGCACAGTCAGGGTGAGAGTGACCTCCCAGCAGGACATGCTGTGGCCACCCTGTCTGTGCAGGTGGTGGCCGGGCACTACACTGTCCCAGCCATTGCCCTATGCAGATGTCCAGGCTATACCCACAGTACCTTGCTCCTCATTATGCACATCGGCAGGCCGATACTGGCAACAGTGCTAGCAGTGTGGGCTGAGGAGGGTGTTGGCAGCCATCACACACTGGATAGACGGACACACACTCCCCTCACCTATGCCAGCATTAAGCAACTATAGCGGTTTCTGGCAGCCCTGGCCACCACACCAGTCCTGGGCACAGTGCAGGCATGGCTATGGCACACAATACTGTAGGAGTCACCCCCCAGGGTGGTAAACATTGTCAGACACAGGACCTGTATCACACTCCACAGACATCTGAACGATTGCTATGATGCAGCACACTCAGCACATTGTGCTTAACTTAGGAATTGCTATCTACCATTAGTCATGGCAACCTTTTGATAGATGTGTACCGTATTCCCAGGTGTAGGGTGGCATTGCTAAGTTATGCAAGTGCTAGTATTCGGGGAAGGAAACAGGGCCCGAAGCCCTGCCTCTCCAGGTGGCTTTGGATAATGGGGCCTGTGGGTGCAGGTGTGTCTGCCCCTGTTCTCCGCTGCGCTGGGGAAGAGGTTCCCAACTCCGGTCCTGGTGGGCCAAACACTGCTCGGGTTTTCATGATATCCTTAATGAATATGCTTGAGATACATCTGCATACCATGGGGGCGGTGCATGGAGATGCAGCACAGACATATGTATTGGAAACAGCACGGAACCTGAATGGTGCTTGGCACTCCAGAACTGCCTTTGGGGGACTCTGCTCTGGGTACTGCACATGTTTATGGTGTTTGTGCTCCATGGGGTAAAATATATGCATTTGAGGCAGGTTTCTGTTCTCAGCAATACAGATTCAGCCTTGACTACCATGTTTTCTTCATGGGTAAAATAAGGGGACTGGGTTGGCAGGAGCCACAGCTGGGACCTGAACCTGTGACCTTCTGCTCCTGAACACACTGGCTGTGTGTGCTGCACCACACTGTGGCCACAGAGATTGTGCCGTCTAAGTCAATTTGTGGGTAGATCATGATGTCATTGGCATATATAGAGTGTATTGGATGCCATGTTGCGTTATGACATCACAGATGGGTTGGACGTAGAGGTTAAAGAGTAGGGCGGATAAAGAGGATCCTAGAGGCACTCCTTGTTTTAATGGAAATGGAGATGAAGAGGTATTCTCCACAGTGTGAGTTCCAAGATGCCTCACTAGCCTTCATTTTGTGCAGAAATATCTCCCACATTGCATACAAATAAAGGTCTCTCCCCATTGTGGGTTTTATGATGCATCACTAGCTCTGAGTTCCATGGAAACATTTCCCACTTTCAATACAACTAAATGTTTTCTCCCCAGTGTGGGATCTATGATGCAGCACTAGTTTATCTTTTCTGGTGAAACATTTCCCCACAATCAGTACTACTAAAAGGTTTCTCCCCTGTGTGGGTTCTATGATGCCGCACTAGAAGTGTTTTCATAAAGAAACATTTCCCACATTCAGTACAACTTAAAGGTTTCTCCCCTGTATGGGTTCTATGATGCTTCACTAGATCTGCTTTTGTGGGGAAACAAGTCCCACATTCAGTACAACTAAAGGGTTTCTCCCCTGTGTGGGTTCTATGATGCTGCACTAGATGTGCTTTCGTGAGGAAACATTTCCTGTAATCAGTACAACTAAAAGGTTTCTCCCCTGTGTGGGTTCTTTGATGCCACACTAGATGTGCTTTCCTGAGGAAACATTTCCCACAATCAGTACAACTAAAAGGTTTCTCCCCTGTGTGGGTTCTATGATGCAGCACTAGATGTGCTTTCCTGAGGAAACATTTCCCACATTCATTACAACTAAAAGGTTTTTCCCCTGTGTGGGTTCTATGATGCTGCACTAGATGTGCTTTCGTGAGGAAACATTTCCCACATTCAGTACAGCTAAAAGGTTTCTCCCCTGTGTGGGTTCAATGATGCTGCACTAGATTTTTTTTCGTGAGGAAACATTTCCCACATTCAGTACAACTAAAAGGTTTCTCCCCTGTGTGGATTCTATGATGCAGCACTAGTTCTACTTTTCTGGGGAAGCGTTTCCCACATTCAGTACAACTAAAAGGTTTCTCCCCTGTGTGGCTTTTATGATGCTGCACTAGATTTGATTTCTTGAGGAAACATTTCCCACATTCAATACAACTAAAAGGTTTCTCCCCTGTGTGGGTTCTATGATGTAGCACTAATTCTACTTTTCTGAGGAAGCGTTTCCCACATTCAGTACAACTAAAAGGTTTCTACCCTGTGTGGGTTCTATGATGCTGCACTAGATTTTTTTTCGTGAGAAATCATTTCCCACATTCAGTGCAACTAAAAGGTTTCTCCCCTGTGTGGATTCTATGATGCAGCACTAGTTCTACTTTTCTGGTGAAGCGTTTCCCACATTCAGTACAACTAAAAGGTTTCTCCCCAGTGTGGGTTCTATGATGCTGCACTAGATGTGCTTTCGTGAGGAAACATTTCCCACATTCAGTACAGCTAAAAGGTTTCTCCCCTGTGTGGGTTCTATGATGCTTCACTAGATTTTTTTTCGTGAGAAATCATTTCCCACATTCAGTGCAACTAAAAGGTTTCTCCCCTGTGTGGATTCTATGATGCAGCACTAGTTCTACTTTTCTGGTGAAGCGTTTCCCACATTCAGTACAACTAAAAGGTTTCTCCCCAGTGTGGGTTTTATGATGCTGCACTAGATTTGATTTCTTGAGGAAACATTTCCCACATTCAGTACAACTAAAAGGTTTCTCCCCTGTGTGGGTTCTATGATGTAGCACTAATTCTACTTTTCTGGGGAAGCGTTTCCCACATTCAGTACAACTAAAAGGTTTCTCCCCTGTGTGGGTTCTATGATGCTGCACTAGATTTGATTTCTTGAGGAAACATTTCCCACATTCAGTACAACAAAAAGGTTTCTCCCCTGTGTGGGTTCTATGATGCAGCACTAATTCTACTTTGCTTGGGAAGCGTTTCCCACATTCAGTACAACTAAAAGGTTTCTCCCCTGTGTGGGTTCTATGATGCAGCACTAGATGTGCTTTCATGAGGAAACATTTCCCACATTCAGTACAACTAAAAGGTTTCTCCCCTGTGTGGGTTCTATGATGCCGCACTAGATGTGCTTTCGTGAGGAAACATTTCCCACATTCAGTACAACTAAAAGGTTTCTCCCCTGTGTGGGTTCTATGATGCAGCACTAGATGTGCTTTCCTGAGGAAACATTTCCCACAATCACTACAACAAAAAGGTTTCTCCCCTGTGTGGGTTCTATGATGCTGCACTAGATTTTTTTTCGTGAGGAAACATTTCCCACATTCAGTACAACTAAAAGGTTTCTCCCCTGTGTGGGTTCTATGATGCAGCACTAGTTCTACTTTTCTGGGGAAGCATTTCCCACTTTCACTACAACTATACGATCTCTCCCCCATGTGGGTTCTAAGATGCTCCACAAGTTGTGAGTTTATGAGGAAAGATTTCTCACACTCTGTGCAGTGAAATCTTTTCTCACTCCTGAGGATTTTCTGGTGCATTGTTACAGATTTCTTAAGAGTGAAATTTCTTCCACATTCAGGACTTTTAAAAGATGTAGAAGGCCTCTCTGTTGTGGTACTTTCCTCTGTTGTGTGAGTTTTCAGGTGGCTTCTTTTGGGATCACTATGAGTGAAACCGCTCTCACACCCTGTACGTGGAAAATGTCTCTCTTGCGTGTGAGAGTTTAGGTGGAGTGCTGGGTGCACCTCGTGTGTGAGGGAGTTTCCCCATTCTTCTCTCTTCTCCTCTCTCTTTTTTTCCTGTGTGACCCCGTCACCTGCTGGACATAAAAAGAAGGCACTAATCACACGTTGGGATTGATAATCTCTTGATGACGCATCTTTCATATAAAATATCAAAGCAATTTGCATTAAATAATTACAATTTACTGGCCAGTATTCAAGGCACCTTCTATATGTAAACAAAGAAATATGTTGGCAGGTAAAGACCATATGGCCTCTCCCTTCTGCCCTTCCATACCATCTTTGACTCTACTCTCTCTTTCTTTGCAGCATCCTAAAGCTAGCTAAAACCTGTCGCTTCTTTCTCTATAACATCAGAAACATTTGTCCCTTCCTTTCTTCACACACTACTGAGACCATCGTCTACTGCTACTGAACATTTGTATAGTGCTATAAGACATACACAGCGCTGCACAGACATATGTAAAAGACAGTTTCTGCTCTTCAGAGTTTAAATCTAGTCAAGACAAACAACACAGTAGCTGCAGACATGGGATACAGCTAGGGGGAATGGTAAGGAAACCCAAAGGAGATCAGGTGACTCAACCTACAAAAGCAGCAGAGAAGAGGTAAGTTTTGAGTCTTAATTTGAGAAGGGCCAGTGAAGGCATCTGACATATAGACTTAGGTAGTTTATTCCAGGCATAATGAGTAGCAAGGCGAAAGGGGCAAAGTCTGGAATTAGCAATTTTGAAGAGAAGGGCACAGATAGAAGAGGTTTGCAAGAAGAGCGGAGTTCCCGAGGAGGGTTGTAGGGAATGAAAAATAGAGGAAAGGTAGTGAGGAGCTGCAGAGTGAATGCACTTATAGGTCAGCAGGAGTAGTAGTTTGGCAATGAAGTGACTTGAGAAGAAGGGTAATATGAGCATGACGAGGCTGGTAGAAGATTAGCTACACTGCAGGGTGTTGAACAGAATGAAGGGGAGAGAGATGATTCAGAGGGAGACCAGCAAGGAGCAAGTTATAGTACTCTAGATGGCAGATGACAAGTGTTTTATTATCCTCAGAGACTGAGAAAAGAGGTAGGGGAGACGAGGGTTAGAGGGAAAATATGAAGCTCAGTTTTGGCCATGTTCAAATTCAAGTGGCGGTGAGACATTCAAGCAGCAATGTCAGAAAGACAGGCAGAGATCCAGGCCTGGATTGCCAGAGAGATTTCAGGTGTAGAGAGGTAGATCTGGGAGTCATCAGAGTAAAGATGGTTCTGAAAGCCTTGGGAAGAGATGAGTGCACCAAAGGAATGGGTATAGAGAGGGGAAGGTGTGTGTCCAAGACAAATCATTGGGGTATAGCAACTGAGAGTAGAATAGCAGCAGAGGAGGATCCACCAAATCAAACACTGAAAGAGCGATGGGAGAGATAAGAGGAGAACCAGGACAATACAGATCCCTTAAAACCAAGCGAGAACAAGGTATCGAGGAGTAGCAGTATTAATACTTTGGAGGAAAGATGGGAGAGAGGAGATATGACAGAGATGTTTAAATATCTCCGTGGCATAAATGCTCAGGAGGCGAGCCTCTTACGATTGAAAGCAAGCTCTGCAATGAGGGGACTATTTATTTATTTAACAAGCTTGTTATACTGCCTTCTCATACAATCAAAGCAGTTTACATTAAAATAAACATTACAGAGAACTCAACGTGTAAACCTAGGAAGGGGAGACGTGCAGGATTTGCAAAGAAGCAAAACATATATATTGCAATATATGTACAAGAGTTAGATATTCTTTTAGGCATGTGAGATGAGGGGCAAGAAGTAGGTATTGTCTCTGAAGTGATCGGTGAAAAGGAAGGTTTTGAGATGTTTTCTGAAGTCCTTTAAGTCCTTGGTTATCCTGACCTTCTCTAGGAAAGAATTTCATAGGGCGAGTGCCGCTAATGAAAGAGCCCTCTTCGTTGGTGTAAGAACTAGGAGTTGAAATGGTGTCTCTGGTGATCTGTCTCTTAGGTCTGCTGTTTAGTTTTGTGCATATCAGTTCCTGTAGAATTCCAGCTGATGTGTTGTTTCTTATCTTGAAGATAGTCAAGGCAGTTTAGTATCTGGCACGTTGAGGTAATTGGTAGCCAGTGAAGCTGATATAAGAGCGTGTCACAAGGTGGACCTATCGGAGCCTGAGAAAATGGAGATCAGCAGGGATGATCAGGGAAGAGATGACAGCGTAAACAGAAAACTGTCAGATGGTTGCTATAGACAACCAGGGCACACATGGATAAGGGCTAGGAAGACACACCCAGATAGCAAGCAAAGGGAGTTTGCATTGCCTGATAGGAATCAGCTGGGTGGAGGTGGAGCCCAAAGACACAGACATAAAACACGCTCACAAATAGTTAGAGAGAGAGAGGAGATGAGCCAACGAGGGTCACAGCAAGATAGACAGCAGCAAGGGCAGCTGAAGCTGTGGAAAGAATGGAACTGGAATGAAAGAGAGAGAGAGAGAAAGAGAGAATGAACTATTGGATCAGCAGAAGAACCAACACGAAGGTCTGAGTGAGTCCCTAGACCTGTGTGAGAAGTGTGGAAATCAGCAGCCAGATACTGTGTGTATGCGTGGAGGGCACGAGAGACGTAGGAGATCTTCCATAGAAGGTAACAAAGCAGGAAATGCTAATAGAGGCTGTTTCCTACCTGAGAGGGTAAAACCCCGAAGTAACAGGAAAAGCCAACATAAAACAAGCTTAAGAGAAACAGAGAATAACTTCTTCCCTTGTGCTAGAAGCTTTAAAAGAAGAGAAGTTTTCTTACCTGAAGAAGCTTGTGATTTTGCTAGCAAGTTTAAACTCCCAACCTGTGATAAGGCTACGTCTCGAGCAGTGCAATCCAGGGCAGCTGTGTTGCAAGGGCTAGACCCGAGCAACCTCAGAACATACCATTGCAACATCTAAATCATGTTTTATATCACTGTATATATTATTTAAGTCAATCTGTACATAGTTCCCCCGGTTGTCCTATGTTGAATCTTCCTGTTCAATGTAAAACTCAATGTTACTTATATGCATTGTAGTATGTTCTTGTTTCAATGTACACCGCACTGATTGAAATAGCGCGGTATAGAAAAATTGTTAAATAAATAAATAAATAAAATACCACAAATGCTCTAGTAGCAGAGCTAGTGAAGGTTTGAAATATCCTTTTGGTTACCAACAGGGGCAGAGCTCCTATGAGCCCCATTCAAAACCTTATGGTATTTCCCAGCAAGGCATTTGTGCAGAGGGACAGAGCAACTTCCTGTTTGACGGAGCAAACCAGCCTTATCCCTGTGAAACAGCTGATCCTAGAATTAAGGGTTCTGATGAATATGAATTAATGGAATGTGAGAATTCAGATATACCAGTTGTTCCTGAACCAATGGACTGTTCATTATCTGTGATTGACCCAGAGTTCTCTCTAAGGTAAATGGTTGAAGATAACCAGAGTTTAAAGCAGTGGAAGTGAGCTGTGCTGTAACAACAAAAGAAAAGGCTGTATTAGGAACAGTGAGGCTGTTTAATTCTTTTCTTTTGTTTGTATTTAAAAGCTGAAGTAAGCTATTTTTGTTATACATTTAATTTATGTTATATGCCCAAAGTGGTCTGTTATTTGTTTTGCCAAGAAAGAGAAAAAACCTCGTGGACGGGGAATAAAGCCCTGATTTGGAATTGAAGTGTGTTATGTGGTTCATATAATAGAAAGGTACAACTACCACTCTCAGAGGGCCAGGCAAGGCTGCCTGCAGTACTGACAGAGCCAAGAGGAGGAATCATCAGGCAATACCTGACCCCATCGATAGGGCCCCTGGGGGTGTGACAAAATGGCGTAGTATTGAGGATTTTTTTTTTTCCTGTGGCATAAGCTAATTTTTCCTGAAGAGGAGGAAAAAGGACATTGCTGAGAAGCAAGGGATATCGGATACAGAGCACTGTCGGAGGAAGATTCGACTGGCAGATCGGCCAGGGGACGAATAAAAAGACCTTTTTCTCACATGCTGAAGTCTACCAGGAGACTAAGGTACTAGTAGCCTGGGTGGACGGGTACGGGATACCCTAGTGAGAAAAAGAGGGCGCTATAACTGGGATAAAATTCCTGTAGAAAGTACCGCACTTGGTGGGTCTTTCTTTTCTTTTCCTTACAGGTGCAGAATCCGAAGAAGACGATGGATCCACAAGACATGCTAGCGTGGGTGAATGAACAATGGGAAAAACAAGCGAAGATGGTGCAACATCTGCAGGAGCAGTATATGACCACCATAAGAGAACAGCAACGACCATTGCTGGAGGCAGTCAGCGCACTATTAAACAAGTCCCATGGAGAAGAAGCAGCATCTACTACCACAATACCGCAAGTAGAACTGAACACTGGTTTTGCTTTGTCGTTAAGACATTTAAAACAGGAGGACAATCCTGACGATTTCATTGAGGCATTTGAGCGCATAGCTGGAAACCTTAAATGGCCTGCAGAGCAGTGGGCAATGAGATTTGCCATGACCTTAAGTGGTGAAGCTCTGTCTGCTTTTAAGGCCATGCCCGCTAGCCTTGCTAATAATTATCAGGAAATTAAGAGAGCTGTAAAGGATCGGCTTGGTCTTACACCAAGACACTATAAGCGGTTATTCAGGGGGGCACAAATGTATGATAATGAAACCCCGAGAGCATTATGCCAAAGACTTAAAAGTCTGGCGTACAAATGGTTAGACCCAGAGGGGAGAACACTAGAGTCCATTCTAGATGAGATTATTCTAGAGCAATTCCTGCTAGCGATACCCCCAGAGATGAAAACGTTTTTAACTCTACAAAACTGCTCTAACACTGAGGAGGCAGCTAAACTGGCCGAAGTGTTTAGGGAAGCCAAACAAGCAGATACCTCCAAAATAAGCCTCTTAAAAGTGGCAGGTATGAAAGAGTCGGATGAATGTAAAAAGTATGAAAGACTTAAAGCATATAATTATGACTCTGGTAAAGATGTGATGGCTAGAAACACAAAGAAGTGTTATAAATGTGGTAAGCTTGGACATATCATGAGGGAATGTAGAGTTAGGACAGCCCTCATAACAGGGACAGAAGAAATAATACCAGAGGGATTCATACAAATGATCCGGGTAGATGGAATACAGGTCCTAGCGCTACTGGATTCGGGGGCCGATCAGAGTATGGTTTCTCGTGACTTCTGGAAAACCATAGAAAAACATCGGTCGTCTCCCTCGAATCCAGTAGAAGGCCAGGTTCGCATAAGATGCGTACATGGGGAAGCTTCCCATTATCCGCTATACGAGGTAGGCATACAAGGTTTAGGGTCCATCCGTAGAATACTAGTTGCGGTGGTACCTAAATTGCCTTATGCAGTTGTCCTTGGACAAGACTGGATTCCTTTCTGCCAAGAGATGGAGAAAGGTCTCCAAGAGATATTAGTCCCTGCCCCCACACAATCCCCAGCAGTAGCTGAGGAGGAAAAGGTAGAAGCCATAGCAGCCGCTATCCCCAGTCCATTATTTGGGAAACCACCTAAAAAGGGACCCCAGGCTCAGGAGCCACCACCAGCTGGGAAACAAAAATTTATCCTACAGTTTTGTAAGGATACCGACCAGGCTAAAGGTCCAAAAAGAGCCTCGGCAATGGCCGCGGGATACGACCTTTTTAGTGGGGAGAATGCTGTCGTGGAAAAAGGGGGGAAAGCGCTAATAGATACAGGCATCCAGATTAAAGTCCCAGATGGATGCTACGGGCGTATAGCGCCGAGGTCAGGTTTGGCAGTAAAATATTCAATAGATGTTGGTGCCGGGGTTATCAACCCCGATTATCGAGGACCAGTAAAAGTCCTATTATTTAATTTCGGGGACAAAGACTTTAAAGTACGGACGGGTGATCGGATTGCACAGTTAATCTGTGAACGAGTAGGGTTCCCGACTGTTGAGGAAGTACCCTCATTACCATCCACTGAGAGGGGAAAGAGCGGGTTTGGATCTACAGGGGCAAGAGAAGTAAAACGTTTAACAGCCCTTGGTGAGGAAAGGACCGAAGAGGATCTGGGGCCCCAGGTAGAGGATTGGGCAAAGCAAACTTCCCCTAGGATAGGTTCTGAGCTAACCCCTCAACAACAAAAGGAGTTAATGCGCCTATTGATAAAACTTTCAGACGTGTTAACCACTTTACCAGGCGAAACTCATCTCGTGGCACACGAAATAATCACTGTACCAGGACGAGTCATACGACAATGTCCATATAGGATGCCCGAGTCTAGGAAACAGGAAGTTATTGCCCAGGTAAAAGAAATGCTGGCCACAGGCATCATAGAGGAATCTCGGAGCCCGTGGTCCAGTCCCATAGTGCTAGTGCCGAAACCCAATGGAACCTTAAGGTATTGTATAGATTTTCGCCAGGTCAACGATATTTTGCAATTTGACGCGTATCCTATGCCTCGCATAGATGACCTTCTGGACCGTTTGGGACAAGCGAAATATCTAACTATGTTAGATCTAAGTAAAGGATACTGGCAGATTCCTTTAACCAAGGATTCAAAGCCCAAAACGGCCTTCTCCACGCCAATTGGGCTATACCAATTCAGGCGGATGCCGTTTGGGTTGCATGGGGCAGCGGCTACGTGCCAGCGTCTTGTAGACCAGGTTTTGAGGCCCCACCATGAGTACACCCTCGCGTACATGGACGACATAGTAATATACAGCACAACCTGGTCACAACACCTTACAAGGGTGGAAGCAGTCCTTAGGGCACTACGGAGGGCAGGCCTCACACTTAACCCTGAAAAGTGTTTGTTTGCTACGGAGGAGGCCAAATACCTAGGCCATATGGTAGGAAGGGGCCTGGTAAAACCATTGGCTAGCAAGGTGGAAAGCGTTAGAGAATTCCCCAGGCCCATAACAAAGAAGCAAGTGCGGAGCTTCTTAGGACTACTGGGCTACTATCGACGCTTCATACCCCGCTTCGCGGAGGAAAGCATTCTCTTTACGGAGATGTTGAAAAAGAATGCACCAAACCATGTCCGATGGACTCCTGGAGCAGAGACAGCCTTTACGACCCTTAAGGAGAAATTATGCAGTGCCCCAGTATTACGAGGCATAGATTTTAATTCACCATTTATCGTACAAACCGATGCGTCGGATACGTGGTTGGGGGCGGTAATGTCCCAAGTATTCGAGGGTAAGGAGCATCCGGTAGCCTACCTAAGTAGGAAACTCTCTCCGGCAGAAAGAAATTATGCCACTATAGAGAGAGAGTGTTTAGCCATAAAGTGGGCCATCGAGGCTCTGCGTTTTTATCTCACAGGGAGAAAGTTTTTATTAATAACTGATCATGCTCCATTGAAGTGGCTTCACTTGATGAAAAATAACACTGCCCGATTAACCAGGTGGCACCTAGCGCTCCAAGCTTTTAATTTTGTGGTTCAGCACCGAGCAGGGAGAATGCATGGGAACGTGGATGCGCTCTCCCGGATTACATGCTGTCCGCCAGAAATTGCGGCAGCACGTAATATTTTAAGGGGGGGAATGTGTCACAAGGTGGACCTATCGGAGCCTGAGAAAATGGAGATCAGCAGGGATGATCAGGGAAGAGATGACAGCGTAAACAGAAAACTGTCAGATGGTTGCTATAGACAACCAGGGCACACGTGGATAAGGGCTAGGAAGACACACCCAGATAGCAAGCAAAGGGAGTTTGCATTGCCTGATAGGAATCAGCTGGGTGGAGGTGGAGCCCAAAGACACAGACATAAAACACGCTCACAAATAGTTAGAGAGAGAGAGGAGGTGAGCCAACGAGGGTCACAGCAAGAGAGACAGCAGCAAGGGCAGCTGAAGCTGTGGAAAGAATGGAACTGGAATGAAAGAGAGAGAGAAAGAGAGAATGAACTATTGGATCAGCAGAAGAACCAACACGAAGGTCTGAGTGAGTCCCTAGACCTGTGTGAGAAGTGTGGAAATCAGCAGCCAGATACTGTGTGTATGCGTGGAGGGCACGAGAGACGTAGGAGATCTTCCATAGAAGGTAACAAAGCAGGAAATGCTAATAGAGGCTGTTTCCTACCTGAGTGGGTAAAACCCCGAAGTAACAGGAAAAGCCAACATAAAACAAGCTTAAGAGAAACAGAGAATAACTTCTTCCCTTGTGCTAGAAGCTTTAAAAGAAGAGAAGTTTTCTTACCTGAAGAAGCTTGTGATTTTGCTAGCAAGTTTAAACTCCCAACCTGTGATAAGGTTACGTCTCGAGCAGTGCAATCCAGGGCAGCTGTGTTGCAAGGGCTAGACCCGAGCAACCTCAGAACATACCACAAATGCTCTAGTAGCAGAGCTAGTGAAGGTTTGAAATATCCTTTTGGTTACCAACAGGGGCAGAGCTCCTATGAGCCCCATTCAAAACCTTATGGTATTTCCCAGCAAGGCATTTGTGCAGAGGGACAGAGCAACTTCCTGTTTGACGGAGCAAACCAGCCTTATCCCTGTGAAACAGCTGATCCTAGAATTAAGGGTTCCGATGAATATGAATTAATGGAATGTGAGAATTCAGATATACCAGTTGTTCCTGAACCAATGGACTGTTCATTATCTGTGATTGACCCAGAGTTCTCTCTAAGGTAAATGGTTGAAGATAACCAGAGTTTAAAGCAGTGGAAGTGAGCTGTGCTGTAGCAACAAAAGAAAAGGCTGTATTAGGAACAGTGAGGCTGTTTAATTCTTTTCTTTTGTTTGTATTTAAAAGCTGAAGTAAGCTATTTTTGTTATACATTTAATTTATGTTATATGCCCAAAGTGGTCTGTTATTTGTTTTGCCAAGAAAAAGAAAAAACCTCGTGGACGGGGAATAAAGCCCTGATTTGGAATTGAAGTGTGTTATGTGGTTCATATAATAGAAAGGTACAACTACCACTCTCAGAGGGCCAGGCAAGGCTGCCTGCAGTACTGACAGAGCCAAGAGGAGGAATCATCAGGCAATACCTGACCCCATCGATAGGGCCCCTGGGGGTGTGACAAGCGGTGTTATCTGATCATGTTTGGCGGATCCTGTGGTAATGTGGGCAGCCTTGTTCTGCGCTAATTGCAAGGAATGAGTGGTTTGAGTTAGAAGACCTTGAAAAAGGGAGTTACAATAATCTAGCATAGTGATTATAACTGCTTGACAGACCGTGCAGAAGTGATCCAGACTGAGGAGGGGTTTTAGTCTTCGGATAAAAGCGAGCTTTTGGAATGCATTCCTGGAGGTTCTGTTGATGTGGGCTTGTAAGTTTAGAAAGTGATCAAGGGTGATAACAAGGTAGCATACTTCCTCTTTTACTGGGATTAGAGTGTCCATGATGGAGACAGATGATGGGGGGTAACAGAAGAGTCCCGTGTTATGAATAGCGCCTCCGATTTTTTGAAGTTGACTTGGAGATTGTTGGAAGCCAGCCAGTTGCTCATCTCCTGTAGGCATTTAATGATAGCTGTATAGTCTGGCATGTTGAGATGGATAGGGGAATGACCATGATATCATCTGCATAAATGGCATAGTTAATTTTGTGCTGCTTGAAGATGCTGCAAACTGGTTGTAAGTAGGAAGGGCAGGCAGGGAAGACCCTTGCAGGACTCCTTAAGTTGTGTTGAACGGAGTGGAGGTGTTTGAACCAACTTTGACCTTTTGTTGTCTGTCAGTGAGGTTGGATTGGAACCAGTTGAATGTTGTGCTGTGAAGTCCAATCCTAGTTGGTTTAAGAAGATGCTGTGTGATACAATGTCGAAGGTCAAAGAGATGTCAACAAAGACGAGTAGGAATCCAGTTTTTATGTTGTCGATTCCTCTTAGGAGTATGTTGAACAGATGTATGAGAAGAGTCTCAACATTATGATTAGGACGAAATTCATGTTGGTGTGGATCCAGAGAAGCATACAAGTCAGTTGTCTCTGCATCACCTTTTCAATTATTTTGGATAGAAAGGGCAGGCTGGAAGTAGGATGGAAAGTTGGAGGATCAGAGCTGTTGTTGAGTTGTTTTTTTGGAATGAGTTGGATGTTAACTTGTTTGAGAGCAGGGGGCATGTATCCTTGAGATAGGGATGAGCTTATGGTGTTGTGGATGCAGTTGACAACTTTGTCCTTGATTGATTTGATCCACATGACCGGGCAGGGTTCAGAGGGCACTGTACTGCACAGCCACCCTGCATGATTGCAACCCTACTCACTAGATCACGAGACATTCTGCAGATGGAAGGTGTACATACTCTGACAAGTCAATCTGTATATAATTAATCAATCTGTAAATAGTTGTGAGCTGACCACGTCACCTGTGACAGCTACCTTGCCTGTACATAGTTACCCTGTTAACCTGAGCTTTGCACCTAGCAGAGGAGAAACTACTTTCACAAGGCAATGTAATTACGTAACTTCTGCCAAATCCTCAAGGTACCCTCTCGCCATTCAGGCTCTACTCTGGACCTCATCTTTGTCCCAAAGAACCTTCACTCACAGGACAGCATAATGACCCCTCTTGCCCTACCAGTACCCTGGTCAGATCACCATTAATTAATTAAGACAGCGATGGTGCGGAATATTTTGCTCTGTAGATCAGTACCATTTGTGTTTGATGTTGGGTTCTGCAGTTGAGGCGTTGGAGGTGTTTAGCAGTAAGTTCTTAAGGGTGGTTTATTCTTGTTGATGAGGAAATCTGCAAAGATCTGGGGATGGATAGTGTCTTCTTTGTGGGATGGATTCTTCATGAGGGTGTGGAAAATTTCAAATAGCTTTCGAGGCTTGTTGCTGACTTTTAAGATAAGGTTGGTGTGGTATTCTCGATTGTGCTTGTCGATCAGATCATTGTAGTCTCTTTGTGTTTTCTGGTATTGAAGAAGGGTGGCTTGTGAACAGTCATGTTTCCATTTATGCTTTAGTTGGCAAAGCTTTTGTTTCTTTTCTCTTATTGCATCAGAGTACTATGGGGCAGATTAAGATCTTTCTTCTCTATTTCCAAGATTTGGGCGGTAAGGAGCCTTCACTGCTGCATTGATGGTGGAGTTCCAGGTTTTAATTGCCTGATTTGTATCTGCAAAGTACTGGGGGAGGCTGGGAAGGATATCTTTGGATGAGGGTGAAAGAGGGTGAAAGAGGAGAGACTCAGGAGTAATATGCGGAACTATTTCTTTATGGAAAGAGTGGTAGATATGTGGAATAAACTCACAGTGCATGTAGTAGAGAAGAGGACAGTATCTGAATTCCAGAAAGAAGGGAACAAACAAAGATGTGCTGTGGAGATAAATATACATGAGCACAACAGGAGGCAATGTAGAACTGAAGATATGATAGACTATTTTATTTTTTAAGTAATGTTCTAGGATATTCCTCAAGGGATGAAGTTATAGGAACCATCTATATATGTATGGGGTAAGGTAGGACGGTTCCTGTGGGAGCCTTGAACTCAGTACCCCAGAGTTCACTGGACTCATCCCACACTCAGCTCTGCAGGTTCTATATCTAGAATTGAATTATATATTGATGATTTATAAAATACTGCGTATTGTATCTGGTGGGTACTGGGTGTTAATATGGCTGGAAAGTGCTATGTGAGCACATTTTCTGGATGTGTCCTATCTCTGGAATCTGGAAGAATGGTAGATACAGTATAATAAATCAGTCTCACTGTCTGCTAGAAATGCAGATTCAGTCATACAGTCCTTACCCAGGGAGATCAGAGTCTCATAATTCTCCTTCATCACCTCCCTGTAAAGCTCCTTCTGCCCTTCATCTAAATACTCCCACTCCTCCTGGGAGAAAGAGACAGCGATGTCCTCAAACGTCACCCGCATCTGAAACACAAACCACAAACACACTCAGGGACACGTGGAGGTGCTCAGAGTACATTAGATGTTAGCTGGCTATATTCTCCTCCCCTAGAAATCCAAGGGAGCTCTGCATTTAAAACTTGTAGGAACAGACCCAGAAGCTTTTACTGGTCTTCAGAGCACCGGGGGTGGCAGCACATTGAGTGGATCTCTCTGGCTAAGTTTTTATTCTTTTTCTCTTGCTTGCTTTGAATAGCTTTAGCTGCCTGTACCTCATCGGTATTTTGGAATTACTTTAATCACAGTTCTTTACTTATTGCCTGTGTTTAACATAGTAACATAGTATATGATGGCAGATAAATACCACTATGGTTCATTTAGTCTGCTCAGCAAGGCAGCAAGAGTTGGTGCACCTGCCGCTCTGTGCAGGTCACCCCTATTTCTTGATATATATGAGATAATTATGTTTATTTTGATTTTATCCTATTGCTATAAAAGGATCCACTGTGTCTGTCCCATCCCATTTTGAATTCTGTCACTGTATTTGCCCCCACCACTTCCTTCAGGAGGGTATTTCAAGCATCCACTATGTAGATTTCTTTAGCCTTTGAGAAAATAGTGGATGCAATATAGGAATTACCTAGCTTTATAAAAAAATAAATAAATAAATAAAAGAGTTCAAATTTTCTGCCTGTTTTAGAAAAGTAGCTTTATAAGAATATGTTTGGCCTGTATTGCAGAGACAAGTCTATGCCCTGTTAGGTAACAACTGCCCTGCAGGGTCTTTGTCTTAGGAAGTCAAACTTGTAGCTTACTGCCACTTATTTCTCACCCTCCCTCCCCTCACCCACCCACCCATCCCAGGGCTGGATGTTTTTAGTCACCCCAAGACACACAGTCGCTTGTCCTAACTTTAGTGGAAACCACATCTCTGTTGCTTTTTCATCTACCAACATCTCCACACACACTAATCAAAGTTATTTTTAATGGGTGCAATAGCTGTGGTGCTTTAAGCCTCATGAAAACTATTTGGAGCCTTTGAGCTTGTCCTATCCATTTTACACTATCTACTATGGAAAAAAGAATTGATTCAATTGAGGGAAGATTTAGCTGCAATGAAACAGACCTCCCCTATGATACATTTTGCAAACAATCCATGCAACTCCCTCAAAAAATCCAGCAATGCAAGAATAAATGGATGACACTGGTTCTGGCCGATTATGACGCATTACATGGCGACACCAACTCCACCTCGAGATACCCTTGCAGAATACCTTCTCTGCCTTGGTAAAAAAGGATTATCCATTAATGGAAACTGAGGTGGCCTTAGACAAGAAAGTTGACATCAGTTTACAGACATCTAAACCATAATAGACAAAGAGAGGGGCTTACGTCAATGATCATCTCTATCAGCCCTTTTATTTAACATTCATCTCCAGACAATCTGTAGGATCTTCCAGTGAATTGCCAATATGGCTGAACTCCCATAATCTGCTGATTAATTTATAGAAAACTGATAGATTACACAGGTACACTACCAAAAAACTGCCTCCCGTTTTGCAACTGATTCCTATAGATTTTGGGGTGCTGAATCCAGGAAAAATAGCCAAAATGTTCCATCACGTCACGTTTTCTTGCAAAATTAGATTTCTTACCCATATAAGGAATGTTCACATAATTTCTTTTTAGCCGACTGCAGTTTATTTTCTTGGCCCAAAATAGAGGTTGTAATGGTTAACTAACTAGAAATACTCCCTCATGATATTTTAGAGTGTTTTGTATTCATTTTATACATTAACAGGACAATTGGGAGGCGGGGGGCTAAATCCAGTACTCGCGCTGGCGCATGGTCTTTCCTGTTCGCCTCGCCTCATTCGCTCGCTCAAACACGGTGGTTGCGACATGAACGTTCCTGTCAAATTTCAGTTTCTTGCAAGTTCATTATTACCTTTTGTTTGCTCAGTCGTAATCCAGCTTTATTCCGAAGTGGTTCACTACAGTTGTAGTTTGCAGTGCTGTGTATTTGTGATGGCTCACAGAGCCAGAGGTTGCGTCAACTCTCCGGACAGTTTTTGTTTTATTTGTGGGGAATATACCGTGAAAAAGCGGCAGAGGAACATTTCTGCATTTATTAAAAAAGTATATTTCGCCTATTTCGGTTTGAAGTTAGGCGATCAAGACAAACCGTGGGCTCCTCACAAAGTGTGCAAGACATGTGAGGAAGATCTACGCTTATGGATGAAAGGTAAAAAACAAGCATTTCGTTTCGGAATACCTATGATGTGGCGTGAACAAAGAGACCACAGCAGTGACTGCTATTTTTGCTCTTGCATTGTGAAGGGATACAACTTAAAAAATAAGAACGTAATAAGTTACCCCAACCTTCCCTCAGCAATTAGGCCTATGCCTCATAGCAACGAAGTACCTGTGCCTGAACCACCAAAATCTTTGGATTATATTTGTGTGGACGGTTCTGATCATGATGATACTCATCAGATGGCTTTTCCCGATGAGTCCAGTACTTCCGAGTTTGAAACTGAACCAGATCCGAAACCTGAACTTTTCTCTCAAGCTGAATTGAATGATTTAGTCCGGGATTTAGGACTCCCAAAAGATGCTGCCCAACTGCTAGGTTCTCGGCTTAAACAGAAAAATCTATTGTCACCAGGAACAACTTTTTATTGGTACCGCAACCGCGAGACACAATTTTTGAAGTATTTCAGCAAAGAGGAAGATTTGGTATTTTGCAACGATATATACGGAGTGATGGAAAAGTTTAAACTCAAGTATGATCCTGCTGAATGGCGGATGTTCATTGATTCGTCAAAAGACAGCATAAAATGTGTTTTTCTTCATAATGGCAACACATTCGCTTCAGTTCCTATTGCTCACTCTGTTATTCTCCAAGAAAAATACGAGAATTTGGCCCTGATTCTTCAGAAGATTCCTTATGATGAGCTTAAGTGGATGATTTGTGGAGACTTTAAAATTCTATCCATGCTATTAGGGCAGCAATCCGGTTTCACCAAATATCCCTGCTTCCTTTGCTTGTGGGATAGCCGGGCCCGCGACCTACACTGGGGGAAAAAAGACTGGCCAATTCGGGAGTATTTGAGACCCGGTGAGAAAAATGTTCTTCATGAGAGCTTGGTACCTCGTGATAAAATTCTATTACCACTTCTCCACATTAAGTTGGGTATCATTAAGCAATTCATCAAGTCCCTTCCAAAAGATGGTGAGTGCTTTCGGTACCTTTGCTCAAAGTTCCCCCGACTTTCTGAAGCAAAGCTAAAGGAAGGAGAGTTTGTTGGCCCTGATATAAGGAAACTCATTTCAGATGGAGCATTCGCTGAAACGATGTCTGAGAAGGAAAAAGAAGCCTGGGATTCCTTCAAGGATGTTGTTCTCAAATTCTTGGGGAACAGGCGGAATGAGAACTATAAGGATATTGTTCCCAGGATGCTCAATGCCTTCAAAGAACAAGGCTGTAACATGAGCCTGAAAGTCCATTTCTTGCACTCCCATGTGAACTACTTTCCCGAATACTTGGGGGCGTACAGTGAAGAACAAGGTGAAAGGTTTCACCAGGACATCAAGGATGCAGAGAGAAGGTTACAATTTTCTTTATTCTTATTTGAATAACTACTAAACAATTAGTATAAAGAATTCATCCAAGAAACTTTTATCTCGATCGCACTCAATCTGAAACGTTCACCTCAAACTGCTAACCCAATGTAGCAAAAAATCTGTACGTGATGGAGCAAATTGGTTACCAGATTTGGATTCAGCGCACCAAAAAACGTAAAAATCAATCGAAACATTAGAGGCAGTTTAAAAAAAATTTTTTTTAGTGTACCTGTGTTATAGGTAACCAGGAACCATGACTTTAAACCTCCCTCAACTTTACACCTAAAAGAAGCTTCTTTACATGAAAAGAACGAGGTGAAATTCCTAGGCATTACTCTAGATCAATCCCTTAGCATGATCACCCATATAAAATGAACCCCTGGTAATATTAATTGAGACCACTGCTATCAAGCTATGACTTTCGGTATGTCGTTCAGGCAATGATCACCCCACACTTTGATTATTGCAGCAACATTTTCCAGGGCCTCTCCGAACAGGCAATAAGCCAGTTAGAGATGGCCTAACATGTGGCTGCCAGAATTATTTGGAAAGTTAACAGAACTTAATATTTCACACCCATATCATATGAATTACACTTGCTGGCAATTTATAGCTGTATAAAATACAAGTTACTCATGATCACATCCAAACTTCTAAAGAATATAGCTCCATCATACCCCAACTCTCAACACCCTCATAGTCCCCACAGAATTCCGCAAGGCTAGCCGCTTGATGAGCAACACAGCCTTTGTATTGACATACAGTGTAAGAGAAATGTCCCAGGTGTTGTTAAGGTATTTCAAAACAGAAAACTGCTAATACTAGGTGATTCCATTATCAGAGGAATTAATTTCAGGAACTCCGTTCCAGGGTCAGAAGGTAAAAAAATGCCTTCCAGAGTCTTCAACCAGTAAGAATAAGAACCAGCTTGCTAGGGAAGTCCCAAAAGAAAGTAGGGTGTTTAAAACTGATGTTGTCATCCATCTGGGAACACATCATATGTCCAGAACAGTATCTCTACAATGCAAAGATACTTCCAAATTTAGCGAAAATAATAGAAAAGACAGTATAATTACAGCTACAGGACTTCATAACACTTCCGTCCCCTTGGACATGCAACAACATGAGTTTAGATCAAAATGCAATGTGCAAACACTGCTCACCTCACTCGTAAACACTCTGGGGGTCATTCTGTCCTGTAAATAGCAGGAACATCAGTCCCTGCTATTCGCTCCCCTGCCGTCCCTGGCAAAACCTCTTCCAAACCAACAACGTGTTTTACAGGGAGGCTTAGATGTGGGTGTGAAGGGGCGTCGCTGAGGCAGAGCGAGGGTGGGCAATGGGTGGTCCGCAACCCTGAAGATCGGCTGACAGAAATGGGAATAAACAGTACCCCCCCCTCTCCTGATTCCAGTTTTACTTAACAGCATGCATGCAGCAATTTAACATGAGGGACAAAACTTCCAAACCGATTAAACATCTAAGTGACATACCCCAAGATTCCTCCCTGTACATACAACCACTTTGCAAACTTATTCAGAGCCACAACATAAATTACCACTTATACGCCAATGACCTAATGCTATATGCCCCCTTCAACACCTAGAAAAGGGGACTGCTACTTCTGGAGAGAGATCTGCAATTGTAAGTATTACTTCTGGGATTTTTTCTAAATCTTGGGTAAAAGGAATTCTTTAGATTAAAGTGTATTTGTTAAATCAGTTGGGGCCTAGTAGCAGCAAAGATTTTCAGTTTAAATTTAAAACACAAAAGAGAGCTGATAGAAGAATGTAAATTGTTATTTTTACAGAATGATCAGAAAATTATTATAGAGGCTTCTAAAAGTGTTCTGCAAAAACTGCCTGGGATAAATGCCCATCATTTCATGCAGATTCTTATCTCACTCCATTGTTCTGCATCTAGAGATAGCAGAGCCTAAGTACATACTCCTCTCTCCCCCTCCCTCCTTATTTTTGTGGTCCTTTATGATAAGGACTGACAGAAAGAACAGAAACCCAAAGCCAGAAGGCATACTGTGTAGATCATGAGAGCCAAAAATTGTTAAAAAGTCAGGGAGCTGCCCCCATATAACACATAGAGGATTAAAGTGTGTCTATTATACTACTTATAAAAAAGCTGCTTCTTTTAGTTGCCATATTGTAAGAGACAAGAGCCCTCAGTAGGAAATGTATGCAAGACAGAAAAATTAGTTTTTGCAGAGGTCAGGGCTGTTTTGAGTAATATACAGTAATGAAGCTATGGTAAATAAAAGACTGGGATCCTTGCTCTGTTGACCTTTTGCAATGCAAAGGTGTTATGGAGCAAACACAAATGTAAATAAACTATGGACCACCTGAACATGCAAAAGAAAGATAAGGACTAATATCAGTATGTACTACCATAAAGGGGATAAAAGATGTCAGAAGAACACGGTAAACTGCATTCTTGCATATGGTCTGTCATGTAAGAGAATATGTTTGTTTATTTATTTATTTATACATTTTTCTATACCGCCTCTTCCAGAGAGCAGAGGCGGTTTACATATAACCAAACAATAATAATAAGGAGCATTATTATTATTTTACAATGAACAATTTAGGTAGTTTAACTAAAGGCAATATATAATGAAACAGGTGGCAAAAATGTGCTGATATAATAACAGCAAAATTACATTTAACTATCATCAAAAAACTATTTACATGTGTATGGCATTGAGATACAAGAACTATTTACATGAGTATAGTATTGAATATCCATGAGGAGTGAGGCAATGAATAGTAACTGATTTAATAGAAGAGGTGTGAGTGCATGCTATGTCTAGGTAGGATCGGGATAGGGTTGCTGGCTCGAGCTGCTTTATTAAATAGAGTAAAAGAATAACTTGAGGGGATGAGGCTACAGAAACCCACGTGTGCTGCCTGAGCACAATAGATAGGTCAATAATACTGTATTAGTAAGCCAATAAGATACTGGGGGTAGGGGCTTGTTGATTTGACAAAGGTATAAATGTCACAGAGATATGTCAAAAAAGTGTGCCTATAAGCTAGCCACCCGTCCTGCAAGATCGATAATAAATAGGGTCCTTCCATCTGTCTACCTGTCTGTCTGCCAGTAAAGATGCATAGGAGGCAGGGAAAAAGCCGGCGAGAGTCCCCAGGTCCTGCCAGCAGGAGGCAGCAGAGGACGAGCAGGAGGGAGTCCCCAAATCCCACTGGTGAAGATGGGCTGGGCATCAGAGAAGGGAAGTGGAGGGAGTGGGGTGGAATGGAAGGGGCAGAACCTAAATGAAGGGGTGTGTTTAGAGATGACAAACAAAGGAAGGGGCAGAGCACAAAGGAAGGGGTGGAGAGGGGAGGAGTGAGGGGGAGGAGCATAAGGGAAACGGCGAGGTTAGAGGAGGGAAGAAAGGGGAAGCAGGGAGAGGGAAGAGTCAAGGGATTGAAGGGGAATTAGGAGAGCGCAATGGGGGGGCAGGGAAAGTAGGGCGACAGTGCAAGAAGTGAGAGGGGAAGGGAGTGGGAGGGAGAAGTGGTGGCAGGGGGAGGGAGACAGAGTGCAGCGTTGAGTTGCATGAGAAGGAGAGAAAAGAAAGTGCAGGAGTGGACGGCAGCAGGAGAGGAGGGAGTGTGGTGAATGGCGGGAAGGGACAGTGCAAGACAGTGAGAATTTGTGTAGGACAGGGGTTTTCAACCGAGTCCTCGGGGAACCCTGGGCCTGTCGGGTTTTCGGGATTCCCGGGATGGGTGTGCATGAGAGAGATTTGCATGTTCTGCCTTCAATGTATGCGGGTCTATCTTATGCATGTTCATTGTGGGGGTCCTGGGGACCCGACTGGCCTGGGGTTCTCCGAGGACTGGGTTGAAAACCTATTGTGTAGGATGTCAGTGGAAAGGGTAAGTGAGAGAAGCCTACATACCCACACCTCCATCCCAAACTCACTTATGCTCACATGTATGCACACACTCACCCATTTAAGGTTCTGGCAAAACTTCTGCTTTAAACTATATAACTTCCTTGATCAGAAAGGAAGGTTTCAGGCTGAGTCATCGCACAGACTCGTTAGTCTGACATCTGTGGTAAGCAAACTAATGGAAACGCTGCTTAAACAGAGGATAGTGAAGTTTCTGGAACATAATGGATTACAAGATCTGAGTTAGCATGGTTTTACTAGAGGCAGGTCTTATCAGACAATTCTCATCAATTTTCTTTGACTAGCTTACCCAAGGGTTAGATCGAGGGAGAGCTATAGATGTGGTGTACTTACATTTCAGTAAAACCTTTGACACTGTTCCTCATGGGTGACTTATAAATAAATTGAGTGCCCTCGGGATGGACCCTAAAGTGACTGGCTGGGTCAGAAGTGACAGACTGGACAGTAGGGATCTGCCCTTTGTCCGATTCTTTTTAATATTTTTTCAAGTAATATTGTGAAAGGGCTGCCAAGTAGATAATATGAGGAGGGATCTAGTGAAGCTTGAAGAATGGTCAAGAATTTGGCAACCAAGATTTAAGACAAAAAAATGCATGGTCATGCATTTGGACTATAAAAATCCAAGGAAGTAGTACAGTATAAGGGGTGAAGTACTTCTGTCCATGGAAGAAGGGCGGGACTAAAGGGTGATTGGTCATGTTAAGATCATCAAAAACAAACAGGTAAAAAAGGCGACAGCAAAAGCCAGAAGAATGATTGGGTGCATAGTGAGAAGAATGGCCAGCAGGAAAAAGGAGGTGATAGTGCCTCTATATAAGTCTTTGGTGAGACCTAATTTAGATTATTGTGTGCAAATCTGGAGACCACACCTTCAAAAGGATGTAAACAGGATGGAGTCAGGGCAGAGGGTGGTTACCAAAATAATCAGTGGGCTTCATCAAAAAATATATGCGGACAGATTTAAAGATCTTACTGTGTATATTTTGGAAGAAAGACAGGAGAGAGTATATATGTAAGAGATGTTTAAATACCTCCATGGCATAAACGCACAGGAGGAGAACATTTTTCAATTGAAAGAAAGCCTTAGGGGATATGCAATGAAACTACAGGGTAAACTATTTAAGACTAATCAAAGAAAATATTTTTTCACTCAACGTGTAATCAAACTCTAGAATTTGTTACCGGAGGATGTAGTAAAGGCTGTTAGTGTAGCTGGGTTTAAAAAGGTTTTGGACAAGTTCCCGGAGGAAAGGTCCATAAACCATTATTAAAAAGGGACCCAGGATATCAGTGCTTGATAAGCATTGTGGAACCAGTGTCTTTTGGGGTAACTGCTAGGTACTTATGACCTAGATTGGCCACTGTTGGAAACAGGATACTGGGCTTGATGGACCTTGGTCTGACCCAGTATGGCATATCTTATGTTCTTAACTCTTTTCATTGCTTCACGTCCATGTCTTATTCTAAAATAATCTAGGTGGTGCTATTTCCCACATACTGTAATATTATCTTTCAAGGCATACCAAATTCAACCATCCACCCTCTCCAACTTTCACTCAACACTGCTGCATGAATCCTACCCAACATAAATAAAGCCACAGAACACATTACACCTCTTCTCAAACAACTGCATTGGCTTCCAATAAAGAAACACATTAAATTTAAATCCATCTTCACAACCTTCAAAGTCCTCAACAGCTCCTCATCACCACACCTCCAAAGGGGTGAGGGAGACCCGAAAGGAGGAGGTCGCAATAGTCAGGAGGTAACTAAAGAGTGGATAAATGTCTTAGGGGTATGTTTACTAAACGCCGGTAATGTGCGCGCCGCAGTAGTGTGCATGATGCCATATAAGGAGTGGACGTTTCTGGCTGAAAAAAGCAAACCGGCATTAATCTTGCGCTAATGTGCGCAGCGCCGTAATGGGTGCCCCGCACATTACTGCATGAGAAATGCGCGCGGGCAGCATAAAGCGGCGCGCTGATGTGCAAGTACAGGAACAGAGCCACAGCACAATGGTTAAGACACTGACCAATTGTGCAGGGATCATGGGTTTAATCCCCCACTGTGCTCAATGGATAAGGCTGGCTGAGGCATTACCTGTTATGGGTAATATTGCTTTAGGAGGCATTTTATTTTTATTTTAATTACTACTGCTAGCAAATGCACTCTCAAAGCACTGTAATATAAGGTGCTGCATAAGGCTCCCCATAAGGTAACCCAGAGGGCACTTTTTAAAGTGCACTGTCCGCCAAGGCACCCTACAATGTTGCTTATAGGGCGCTTTATAGGGTGCCGTATGAGGCACCGCAAGGTCACAGCACTGTTTTTGATGGCAGCACTGTGCACTTTAACGAATGAAAATCTTAAGTAGGTGCGCTGACATGCAAGGAAGAGCAGCAGTGTAGCACAACGGTAAAGACACTGACAGATAATGCAGGAGTCATGGATTCAATCCCCCACTGTGCCTAATGTAGAAGGCTGGCTGAGGCATTATCTGTTATAGGTAATAGTGCTTTAGGAGGCATTTTATTTTTATTGTAATTAGTGCTGGCAGCAAACACACCCTCAAAGTATTGTAACATAAGGTGCTGCATAAGGCGCCTCATAAGATACCCCAGAGGGCACATTTTAAAGTGCACTGTCCGCCAAAGCACCCTATAATGTTGCCCATAGGAAGCCTTAGAAGGTGCTGAATGGGGCGCCCTATGAGGCACCGAAAGGTTACAGTACTGCTGTTGATGGCAGCACTTCGCATGTTAACGCATGGAAACCTGAAGTAGGTGCGCTGACCTACAAACATTGCAACAGAGGTATAGCACAATGGTTAATACATGACTTGCTGAACCAGGGGTCATGAGTTCAACCCCCCAGTGGGGTTAATGATTTCCTGTCTCAGGCAATACACTCTATTATACAGCAGTGTTGAATTTATTTATTATTTATTTGCAGTTCTTTTATACCGCGCTATTTATCATCAGTGCGGTTTACATTGAACGAAAACTCTCACATTGAATGAGGCATAGTGCTTTCTAATGTACATCAGTGCTGCGTGAGGCATATGTCTTCTTATGTTACAACAGTGTTACCTGAGGCAGTCTCCTTTCTACGTTACAGCAGCGCTGCCAGGAGAAACATCCTCACAGTGCTGTAATCTTCAGGTGCCCCATAAGGCACCTTAAGGTTACAGCACTGTGAGGGTGTTTCTGCTGGCTGTACTACTTGACATTACACACAAACTGCCCCAGACAGCCCCCCATGTACCCTGTAAAATACGTATCTCCAAGTTATAATGCCCTGTTCAATGTATGTCCAGTTTGTGCAATGTAAACCGCAATGGTGCAGAATAGCGCAGTATATGGGGGAATGTAAATAAATACAGCAAATAACAGAAATAAACCCACTGTGGATTTGAACCACCAACCTCTGGCTCCACAGGTAGTGCAGTCACCAGTAGGCTACAGCTCTAGACCTGTAAAGGAATGTCTGGCTGGCTACAAAATAACTTCTGCAGACTGTGTGCTGCGGTTACCAGGGTAGAGTCAGTCCTCTCGCACCCATGATGCACTGCACATGCAAAACAGCAGTCTACAGATGATCTGAAGATGGGGTATGCACCCCAACAGCACCTAGGCCAGGTAGGGGGTACTGACCGTGTGTGTTACTGGTACAGAGTAGCTACAGCCCGTCCCAGTGTGCAGGTCCTGTGCTCACCCTGAGGGTGAGGTGGGGCCCCCAGCACCATGTCCACAGCACCTGTCCTAGCTGAGATATGCTATGCTGTAGATCCCCATTAGTGCCGGTGTGTGATAGGTGGTCCCATCAGACACACCTATGATACACCTGTTCCCATCTGTATATCCCAGTCACGTCTGGGCCTTGTGGACTATGATGCCCATGGAATAGTGCATATCCTGTGTGGGTGTGATGGCCACATGATATATATTGGAGGGAGGAAAGGTGCTGTGTGGACCCATAGGCGGAGTGTGTCATACCACCGAACATGCCGTCTGGAACTCAAGATCCCCAAACAACGGATCCACATTCTATAGCCCTGCAGTAGTGGCGGCAGAGAGGACCATCAACCACAGTCCGGCTGGGGTACAGACAACCTACGGGCACTCCATGCAGTTCTGCACACATCCCTACTTCAAGAGCAGATAAACAGAAGGGCCTAAAATGCCCAGCTGCTGCCCCCCCCCCTCTGACATTTACCAGCAGCGAGCACAGGGAGTCCCCAGCTGCTGCACGGTGCTCCAACCATACACATACCAACTGCAGACAATCTGCTAGCTAGTCCATAGTGCATGTCACCGGAGAGAATGGGAGCACACCCACCAGGCAGATATGTCAGTGCTTGGGTCCCAAAAAAAGAAACACATATATATCACTTGACAGATATTCTTATATAGCACTATGGTGGAACCTAGCCATGCCGTGGTCACTGCACAGTCAGGGTGAGAGTGACCTCCCAGCAGGACATGCTGTGGCCACCCTGTCTGTGCAGGTGGTGGCCGGGCACTACACTGTCCCAGCCATTGCCCTATGCCCTGTGCAGATGCACCCTGCACAGGCCGCCCTGTCCGGGCTATACCCACAGTACCTTGCTCCTCATTATGCACATTGTCAGGCCGATACTGGCAACAGTGCTATCAGTGTGGGCTGAGGAGGGTGTTGGCAGCCACCACACACTGGATAGATGGACACACACTCCCCTCACCTATGCCAGCATTAAGCAACTATAGAGGTCTCTGGCAGCCCTGGCCACCATACCAGTCCTGGGCACAGTGCAGGCATGGCTATGGCACGCAATACTGTAGGAGTCACCCCCCAGGGTGGTAAACATTGTCAGACACAGGACCTGTATCACACTCCACAGACATCTGAGCGATTGCTATGATGCAGCTCACTCAGCACATTGTGCTTAACTTAGGAATTGCTATCTACCATTACTCATGGCAACCTTTTGATAGATGTATACCGTATTCCCAGGTGTAGGGTGGCATTGCTAAGTTATGCAAGTGCTAGTATTCGGGGAAGGAAACAGGGCCCGAAGCCCTGCCTCTCCAGGTGGCTTTGGATAATGGGGCCTGTGGGTGCAGGTGTGTCTGCCCCTGTTGTCTGCTGCGCTGGGGCAGAGGTTCCCTACTCTGGTCCTGGTGGGCCAAACACTGCTCGGGTTATCATGATATCCGTAATGAATATGCATGAGATACATTTGCATACCATGGGGGCAGTGCATGGAGATGCAGCACAGACATATGTATTGGAAACAGCACGGAACCTGAATGGTGCTTGGCACTCCAGGACTGCCTTTGGGGGACTCTGCTCTGGGTACTGCACATGTTTATGGTGTTTGTGCTCCATGGGGTAAAATATATGCATTTGAGGTAGGTTTCTGTTCTCAGCAATACAGGTTCAGCCTTTACTACAATATTTTCTTCATGGGTAAAATAAGGGGACTGGGTTGGCAGGAGCCACAGCTGGTACCTGAACCGGTGACCTTCTGCTCCTGAACACACTGGCTGTGTGTGCTGCACCACACTGTGGCCACAGAGATGGTGCCATCCCCAGAGATACCATGACTGTTTGTCAGACAGAGCCTGTCTGTTGCAGTGCACGGCACCCACCTACACAGGGCTAGGCCATGGTCTGCTGTGGGCAGCAGCCACTGCCCCCTCCACCACCAGTACCCCTCCGCCACCATGCTGACATGGCCTTCTATTGGAGACAGCATCAAACCTGCATGATTTGTGGCCCTCCAGCACTGCATTTGGGGGACTCTGCTCTAGGTAATGCGCATGTTTCTGGTGTCTGTGCTCTGTAGGGTAAAATAGAGGTGTTTGCGCCATGCTTATGTTCTCCGCAATAAAGGTTCGTCTTTACTATCACGGTTTAGTTGTTGGAAAAATTTGGGGACTGAGTTGGCAGGAGCCCCAGCTGGGCTTTGAACCTGTGATCTTCTGTTATCGTGGATAACATGTTAAAACCCTCCGCCCAGTGTGCAGCGGCGGCCAAGAAAGCAAATAGAATGCTAGGTATCATAAGGAAAGGGATGGAGAATAAAACAAAGGATATTATAATGCCTCTGTATCGCTCCATGGTACGACCGCACCTTGAATATTGTGTGCAATTCTGGTCACCGTATCTTAAAAAGGACATAGAGTTATTAGAAAAAGTACAGAGAAGAGCCACCAAATTGGTGAAGGGGATGGAAGGCTACTCCTATGAAGAGAGGCTAAAAAGGTTAGGGCTCTTTAACCTAGAAAAGAGACGGCTGAGGGGAGATATGATAGAGGTGTATAAATTAATGAATGGAGTGGAACGGATAAACGTGGATCAATTGTTTACGCTATCAGAATATAGAAGGACTAGGGGACATGTAATGAAGCTACAGGGTAAACTATTTAAGACAAATAGGAGAAAATATTTCTTCACTCAACGTGTAATCAAACTCTGGAATCTGTTACCGGAGGATGTAGTAAGGGCTGTTAGTATAGCTGGGTTTAAAAAAGGTTTGGACAAGTTCCTGGAGGAAAGGTCCATAAACCACTATTAAAAAGGGACCCAGGATATCAATGCTTGGCCTAGTACAAGCACTGCAGAACCTGTGTCTTTTGGGAAACTGCTAGGTACGTATGACCTAGATTGGCCACTGTTGGAAACAGGATACTGGGCTTGAGGGACCTCGGTCTGACCCAGTATGGCATTTCTTATGTTCTTATGCTCTTACACACACTGTCTGTGTGCACTGCACCACCATATTGCCACAGATATGCTGTATTCCCTAGGGAGTCCATGACTGTACATCCGACAGGGCCTGTTTGTTGCAGTGCACGGCACCCACCTGGACAGGGCTAGGCCATGGTCTGCTTTGGCCACCAGCCGCTGCCACCTCCGCCACCAGTACCGCTCCATCCTTAGATTGGAGACAGCATAAACCCTGAAGGATTTGTGGCCCTCCAAGACTGCATTTGGGGGAATCTGCTCTAGGTAATGTGCATGTTTCTGGTGTCTGTGCTCTGTAGGGTAAAATAGAGGTGTTTGAGCCATGCTTATGTTCTCCGCAATAAAGGTTTGTCTTTACTATCACGGTTTAGTTGTGGGGAAAATATGGGGACTGGGTTGGCAGGAGCCCCAACTGGGGTTTGAACCGGTGACCTTCTGCCTCCAAACACACTGGTTGCGTGCACTGCACCACCGTTTTGCCACAGAGACAGTGCATTCCCTGGTGATACCATGACTGTTCGTCCGGCAGGGCCTGTCTGTTGCAGTGCATGGCACCCACCTACAGAGGGTTCGGCCATGGTCTGCTCTGGGCAGCTGCCACTGCCCCCCTCCACCACCAGTACCCCTCTGCCAACATGCTGCATACCCTTCTGCTGGTGGTGCACAGTCTTAGGCCATCCAGTGTGCAGGTAGGCGACTGCCTATGGTGCGTGTTCTGGGGTCGGGGTGCCTGCATAGTCGTCCACGCTTCCCCCCAACTCCGCCATGCTGTTGTGGAACATGTGCATGCCATAGGAGACCTGTCCATTGGAGAGGGAAACCCTGCTCTGTCCTATTTCACTGTGGCATCATTCACCTTGTATGGTGACGGAGCGTGGACCCTTCCAAAATTCATATCTTTTTTTCGGGGCTTTATTGGGAGTGTTTTTTGATGTTTCCCATTGCTGTCGCCATTGCCCAGCTTGGTTATGTTTTTTTTATATTTTGTTGGGGTCATTTTCACTGTTTATTTGCCCTTTTGTTCCGTGCACATGTATCACACTTATCACTTTTTGTAGGTTTCCCCGGTTTTGCTGTACATTGCTGACGGAAATGGTTTCTCTTCCCTTTAAATCGGCTCTGCATTTACCGCGAGGTTTTCACTCGCGGTAATTTTTGCCTCGAATTTCAGCCCCGCTAATGTGTGGGGAGCCTCTCCCCTCCCACTCTCCACCCACTGACCTCTTCCCTCCGCCCCTGGGGAGCATTCCTCCGCCCTCCGGGAGCCTTTCCCCGCCTTCGGCGCACATTAGCGCACCGCGCACTTGTGCGTGCACAATAGTGCCTGTAAAGCGACATTAGCGTGCGCTAAGGTACCTTAGCGCATGCTAACGTCACGCCGCGTACAATAGCGCGGTTTAGTAAGCATACCCCTTAGTAATGTGTGTGTAGAAAGGAAGAGACAAATTTTGCCAGTGTTACAGAGAAAGAAGAGGCAGAATTTAGCTGTTTGTTGGATGTGTGCAGAGAATGAAGTGTAAAGGTCGGAATGTCCACCTGTGTGCATGTGTATCTGGGTCTTATTTTCTGCAAATTGACACAAAAGAAATTGTGCAAAAGAAAGAGCAAGAGACGAAAAGAAAATCCAAAGACATTGCAGGAAACAGAAACTGAGAGCATCATGGGAGGAGAATGAGGAGGAAGAGCCTCAGAAGCTTGCAAGGAATAAAGAGCAGAACTTTCTTTCCTGGAATGAGCAGTGCCAGGCTCATTTCCCCTTCTGCTTGCCCCATGTAGCGTGTGTGTCTCTGAGGCTGGATCCTGGCACTGCCTCCCCTGCTGCCCACCTCCTGCCAGTCTCCTACCTGCTGAGCAGAAAACCCTGCGGCCATTCTTCTTCCCTTCTCTGGAACACGTCTTGATTCCCTCTTTGCAAAGCTGGTGGTGTGAATTTTGCTGGTGCTAGTACAAAGCAAGCGTCTTTCCTGGTGGCTTCAGTGGGAGGCCGGAAGTGAGAACAGAGACAGAGGGAGGGAGACTGGAGACCGAGTGCCCTCCCTCAGCCCTGGGAAGCCTGTGAAAGGGGCTGTACTAATGCTGGGTCATCTCACAGATCCACTTCCTGAGAAATTCAGGCAGATAAAAGCAGGGAAGGAGAGAGGAGTTACTACCAACAGAATGCCCTGGAGGATTTAACATGTCTGATCTATAGAAACAAAGATATTATATGCACAGAACAAGTTCCAGCCAAAGAGCCCTGCAAATAAACTACAGTTTCTCTATGGGAGTGTCACAGTACCCTCTGGGAGCTGTAGTCCTTCCTAGGTGGGATTACTGTGCATGAATGTCACACTGCAGGAGTTGTAGTCCTTCCTAGAGTGTATTGCTGTGTGTGAGTGTCAGACTGCACTCTGGGAGCTGTAGTCCTTCCTAGAAGGGATTACTGTTTGGGAGTGTCACAGTGCTCTCTGGGAGCTGTAGTCCTTCCTAGAAGGGATTACTATGTGGGAGTGTCACAGTGCTGGAACTGTAGTCTTTCCTAGGGGTATTACTGTGTAGGAGTGTCACAGTGCACTCTGGGAGCTGTAGTTCTTCCTAGAGTGTATTGCTGTGTGTGAATTTCACAGTGCATTCTGGGAGCTGTACTCCTTCCTAGGAGGGATTACTGTTTGGGAGTGTCAAAGTGCACTCTGGGAGCTGTAGTCCTTCCTAGGGGATATTACTGTGTGGGAGTGTCACAGTGCAGTCTGGGAGCTGTAGTGCTTCCTAGGTGGGATTGCAGTGTGGGAGTGTCACAGTGTAGGAGCTGTAGTCTTTCCTAGGGGGTATTACTCTGTGGGAGTATCACAGTGCACTCTGGGAACTGTAGACCTTCCTAGGAGAGATTCTCTGTGTGGGAGGGTCACAGTGCACTCTCAGGTGCTGTACTCCTTCAAAGGGTGTATTTTAGTGTGTGTATGTACAGTGCACTCTGGGAGCTGTAGTCCCAGAGGGAATGTCATGGGAGGGCTGGCTAAGCCTTCCTAAGGCTCGTTCTCCAGCTCAGGAAACAAACAACTGTAACCATCTGAATGGCAAAAGCATAAAGTTTAGTAGGGAAGTGACATCACTGAAGCAAATGGGGCTTGAGTCTCTTTCACCACCACCCCGAGGAGACAAAAAGCCCCCAAAATTACCAAACTGGGCAGGTGAGCCACTAAAAACTGGAGTAGAAAGTGCCTGGAGTTACTGGGAACAAATGGCTAAAAATACTAAACTGCCAGAGGTGAAGGAAAAGCCGAACGTCTCGCAGCGGCTGATGGACAGGGCTGGACCACATGGCAGTTCCCCGCGCAGCCCAGCGTCAGAGGAATCTGAAGAGGACATGCTAAGTGAGCTAGAACAACCAAACAAAACAGCCTCAACACATTCTCTTACAGCGTGAGCTCCGAAGGGGCTTTGAAGAAATTGCTGCTGAGTTTCGATCTATGCGGGTGGAGGTGACGTCTACGATCACAGAGCTCCACGGAGACATTAAGGATTTAGGCCACCATTTGGAGGAGGTGGAAACTAAAATGTAGGACTATACTGGCATAAGAACATAAGAACATAAGATATGCCATACTGGGTCAGACCAAGGTCCATCAAGCCCAGTATCCTGTTTCCAACAGTGGCCAATCTAGTTCATAGGTACTTAGCAGGTTCCCCAAAAGACACAGGTTCCACAATGCTTGTACTGGGTCAAACATTGATATCCTGGGTCCCTTCTTAATAATGGTTTATGGACCTTTCCTCCAGGAACTTGTCCAAACCTTTTTTAAACCCAGCTATGCTAACAGCCTTTACTACATTCTCCGGTAACAAATTCCAGAGTTTGATTACACGTTGAGTGAAAAAATATTATTTTATTAGTCTTAAAAAGTTTACCCTGTAGCTTCATTGCATGTCCCCTAGTCTTTCTATATTCTGATAACGTAAACAATCGATCCACGTTTACCCGTTCCACTCCGTTCAATAATTTATAGACTTCTATCATATCTCCCCTCAGCCGTCTCTTTTCCAGGTTAAAGAGCCCTAACCTTTTTAGCCCTTCTTCATAGGAGTATCCTTCCATCCCCTTTACCATTTTCGTGGCTCTTCTCTGAACCTTTTCTAATATTGCTATATCCTTGGCGACCAGAATTGCACACAATATTCAAGGTGCGGTCTCACCATGGAACGATATAGAGGCATTATAATATCTTTAATTTTTTAATTTCCATTCCTTTCCTTATGATTCCTAGCATTCTATTTGCTCTCTTGGCTGCCGCTGCACACTGGGCCGAGGGTTTTAACATGGTATCCACAATGACACCTAAATCATTTTCCTGAGTGATGGTTCCTAATGTGGAACCTTGCATCGTGTAACCATAGTTTGGGTTGTTCTTCCCTAGGTGCATAACTTCGCACTTGTCCATATTAAATTTCATCTGCCATTTTGATGCCCAGTCTTCCAATTTATCAAGATCCTCTTGCAACTTTCCACAATCCTCTTGGGTTTTAACAACTTTAAATAGTTTTGTGTCATCTGCAAATTTGATAACCTCACTCGTTATTCCACTTTCCAGGTCGTTTATGAATATGTCAAAAAGCAGAGGACCCAGCACACATCCCTGGGGTACACCAGTATTCACCTTTCTCCATTGGGAAAATTGGCCATTTAGCCCTACCCTCTGCTTTCTATCTTTTAACCAGTTCCTGATCCACAGTAGTACACTGCCTCCTATCCCATGACTCTTTAGTTTTGCCAAACGTCTCTGATGAGGGACCTTGTCAAAGGCTTTCTGAAAGTCCAGATACACTATATCAACCGACTCACCTTTGTCCACCTGTTTATTCACAACTTCAAAAAAACATAACAGATTAGTAAGACAAGATCTTCCTTGTCTAAAGCCATGTTGGCTGTCTCCCATTAGGCCATGACTATCTACATGCTGAGTAATTTTATTCTTTATGATGGTTTCTACCATTTTTCCCGGTACTGACATCAGGCTCACCGGTCTGTAGTTTCCCAGATCACCCCTGGAACCCTTTTTAAAAATTGGTGTTACATTGGCAATCCTCCAATCTTCAGGTATTAGAGATGATTTTAATGATAGTTCACAGATTACTAATAGCAGGTCTGCAATCTCATATTTCAGTTCCTTCAACACCCTTGGATGTATACCATCCGGCCCAGGTGATTTGCTACTCTTCAGTTTATCTTATAGTTGTAATACATCTTCCCGAAGTATCGATATTTCCTTCAATTCTTCCGCACCTTTAAATATCACTTCAGTCATGGGTAACATCCCTACACCTTCCTCAGTAAAGATCGAAGCAAAGAATTCATTCAGTCTCTCCGCTATCGCCTTGTCGCCTCTTAGTGCCCCTTTAACCCCTATATCATCTAATGGACCAACTGACTCTCTCACAGGTTTTTTGCTACGAATGTACTTGAAAAAGTCTTTATTTCGCATTTTTGCTTCCACAGCAAGCTTCTTCTCAAATTCTCCCTTTGCCTGCCTTATCAATGCCTTGCATTTGACTTGCCAGTGATTGTGCTGTTTCCAGGTTTCCTCGTTTGGCTCTTTTTTCCATTTCCTGAAAGATGCTTTTTTGGCAACAGCCTCTCTGACCTCACCTTTAAACCATGCTGGCAGTTTTTTGGACGTCCTTCCACTTTTCTTAAAGCGTGGAATACAGCTGGCCTGGGCTTCCAAGATAGTATTTTTCAACAACACCCAAGCTTGATGTAAGTCTTTAACCTTTGCAACTGCTCCTTTTAGCTTTTTCTTAACTATTTTCCTCATTTTATCATAGTTTCCCTTTCGAAAGTTAAAAGGTAGTACTGTGGATTTCCTTACAATCCCTCCTCCACTAATTATATCAAAGGCGATCATGCTATGATCACTATTGCCAAGTGGCCCCAACACTCTTATCTCTTGCACTAGATCTGGTGTTCCACTAAGGACTAGGTCTAATATGGCTTCCCCTCTGGTCGGTTCATGAACCAGCTGCTCCAAGAAGCAGTCATTTATTTCATCTAGGAATTTTATCTCCCTAGCATGTCCTGCCGTGACACTGACCCAGTCGATACCGGGGTAATTGAAATCACCCATTATTATTACTGCACTGTAACTTTTGTTAGCTTCCTTGATTTCTTTGAGCATTTCATCATCCAATTGTTCATTCTGGCCAGGCAGTCAATAGTACACCCCCACTGCCATCGCCTTCCCCTTTTTACATGGAATTTCAATCCATAGAGATTCTACAGCAGATTTTATTTCCTGCAAAACTTTAATCCTTTCTGACTCAATGCCCTCTCTAACATAGAGTGCAACCCCTCCACCAATTTGATCAGCTCTATCATTACGATATAGTTTGTACCCAGGTATCACAGTGTCCCACTGGTTGTCCTCCTTCCACCATGTCTCTGATATTCCAATCATATCTAACCTCTCATTTAGTGCTATATATTCTAACTCTGCCATCTTATTTTTTAGACTTCTAGCATTTGCATACAAGCATTTGAGACTTTATTTTATTCATATTAATTTGGCTATTGGTAGACATGGGTAATTTGGGATCTTTAAGCTCTGTCTGCTCCATACTCGAGGGCATTTGGGCTACTTTACTCTTTTTTAGAACCTCTCTGCTTTTGGTAGTATCCTTCAAGGATACTTTCTTCCGAACCATCCGCTCTTGGGCGATTGTCGGCTTTCCCCTATTATCTAGTTTAAAAGCTGCTCTATCTCCTTTTTTTAAAATTCTTTATTTATAGTTTAACAATACACCAATAACACACTGAACTCACAACAACATAATTACATCCAAACTCACAAAAAAAAACCCCTCCAACCCCCCCCCCCCCCGGCTCTCCGAGGCATCAGCATTAAAGAATTTCAGCAAAAGCAAGCCCACCCCTCAAAAACAAATAATAAGGTGTACAACTTATCACTAAGGACAACAATGCTCTATTACTCAAAAATTAACACTACTTATTTAAGACCGAGCAACGAAATTGTCCAGTGACCTCCACCTGTCTATATTTATACCTTCTTTATCCGGATGGTGGATTTTGCTGTACAGCTTCTCGTATCTGGCAGATTGACATACAAGATTCCAACACATATCCATACACAACTTTCATGAATCTTTCCAATTTGTAAAAATAACTTTTAAAGCAATGGCAATCATGAAATTGAACAAAAATCGATTTTCTTTAGTTAAGCCAGATACGAATGAAGTCGATCTCAAACATACTATACCCCAGGACAATGTAGCAGTAAACTTCAATACAGTTTGCATCTTATTCCAGACAAGCTGTCAGAATCTCTGAATGTGAGAGCACTCAAAAACCATATGCTTAAACGTGCTGAATTCCGTTAAGCAGGACCAGCATTTAGCCGAAGCCGCTTTATCCCACTTGGCTAATTTAACTGGGGTAATATAAGCCTGATGCATGAAGAAAAATAGAGACGGGGTAATCGCAGCTGACCTGGAAACCCTCGTAACAGGGCCCCATATGGTTCTCCACACATTGCAAGGAACAGGTCTCAACACCTCCACTTCCCAACTTCTCTCGAGTCCCTGCAAGTGAAGCGGGCTGCTATCTTTCAAACAAGCATAAATTTTGGACGTAGCTCCCGCAGAACCTGCGATCTCCACCAGCCATCGAACTAAACAATCGTCAGAGGATATCACGGGAGGAGATATATTTGCTGCCTTAAGACTATGGTGGAGCTGAAGCCAATAATACCAGGCAGAATCGGGGAGAGAATAATCTTGTTGCAGGGTGCAGAAATCTTCCCAGTCCGTAGGACCAAGCAAATGATCTAAATACCAAATGTCACACGCTTGCCATTTCCTCCAGGAGAACATCTTACCATTAATTTTAAACTTTGTATTCCACCATAAAGGTACTCTCCTGGTGGGGGGGGGGGGGGGGGAGGTCAACAGACCCCAATTGACCCATCAGCAGTAAGTAGGCTTCCTGAGTAGCAGAAACCACTTTACCTATTAATGATTTCTCGGGATGCTTCATTCCTAAGACAGGGACCTACTATTCGTTTCTCTACTTCTAATCAAACAGGTTTGACCACCAAATCCTCTTCACAAGCCCACAGTGCACCTTGCTTTAGGAGGAAAGCTTGATGATAAGATCAAAAATCAGGGAAGTGAACTCCCCCCTTGTCCTTAGCAGCTTTCAACTTTTTAAGGGCAATCCTAGGCTGCTGGCCTCCCCATAGAAATCTGGATAAACATCGTTCCACTTCGTCATAAAACCCCGAAGCCAGTGGGATCGGGAGCATACCTAGCATGTAATTAATTTTGGGCATTAGAGTCATTTTTATGGTTTCTAACCTCCCCCACCAGGAAAGATACAAGGGAGACCAGGCTAATACCGAGTGCTTTATGGACCGTAGAAGGTCATCCACGTTCTCTTGGACAGCCTGCTCCAGGGGGAAGCCATATTTAACACCCAAATATTTAACATTACCTGCTTCCCACCGGAAAGGAGAGGACATTAATTGATCCGCTGTGACTCTATTATTCATCGGAAAAACAACAGATTTGGTCCAATTTATTTTGTAGCTGGATAACCCAGAGTAGTGTTCAATTAAATTCAAAATCGCAGGGATTGCAGTGGGTTGCGTAAACAACAAAAGATCATCAGCGTACGCTGATACTTTAACTTGCCAATCCCCAACAACGAAACCACTGATGTCCTTGTTTTGCCGTATTGCAAGGGCTAACGGCTCTAAAGCCATATTAAAAAGCAGGGGTGAGAGAGGGCAACCCTGACGAGTGCCCCGATGTAACGAAAAAGAACAGGACAGAGCCCCATTCGCACAAATTCGGGCTTTAGGATTCAAATAGAGGGTTTGTATCATATTAACAAACTTTTGACCTAAACCAAACCATTCCAATGTTTTAAACAAAAAAGGCCATTCCAGCCTATCAAAGGCCTTTTCAGCGTCCAAAGAAACACCAACATAGGCATCCTTTGAACAACTCGCTCTTTCTAAAAGATTACATAAAAGCCTGGCATTGTCAGATGTCGCCCTCCGCGGGATGAATCCACACTGATCAGGATGCATCAACCCACCCACACCTTTAACAAGTCTGCTCGCTAGTACTGAGGCATAAATTTTATAATCCACATTTAATAAAGAAATGGGTCTGTAATTCGCTACCTGAGTGGGGTCTCTCCCAGGCTTCTCCAAAAAACTACCGTAGCCTCCCCAAAATTGCCAACTTCCGATGGAGAATTATCGAGAGCCTCAAAATATATCAGTAAATAAGGGAGATGATCATTCCGAAACACTTTATAAAATTCTCCTGGAAGACCATCGGGGCCCACTGCCTTACCCGATGGCATGCTTGCAATGGCCTTGCCAATTTCCTCCCCTGAAAAAGATTTGTGCATCTCGCTCACTAAATGTACTGGTAACTTAGGATGATCGAGCTGTTGTAGAAAGCCATCAATTACCTCAGCCTCAGCAATGCTTTCAGATGCGTATAGCTTTTGATAGTACTCTGAGAATACTTCCAAAATCTGCTCAGTACTACGCAGAGCCCCGCGAGTTTGATCAACGATAACCGCTACACTAGCTTTTTCCTGCCGCCTTTTTAGGGAGTTAGCCAGAGGTTTACCCCCTTTGTTATTCTCACCATAAAACTGAGACTGTTGCTTCAATAATACATGCTCAATTTCTGAACTCAAAATCTCATTATACTGATACCGGAGCCTTTGCAACCGGAGCGTGATGCCTCTATCTGCTTGTTTAAACAAAAGCCTCTCCCCAGCCTTAATTTGGTCCTCCAAGATACTCAATTTGGCCTTCCTCCTTCTGTGCTCTTTAATGGAGAAACTAGTGATTGTTGCTCGCAGGCAGGCCTTAAAGGCCTCCCACCACACCCAAATCTAAGTGTCCCACGGTTTGTTTGATTCAAAATACCCTTTTATGGCTACTCTAATTTCCTCTTGGAAAAGAGGGTCTGCTAACATAGATCTATTGAAAGACCAGGCCCGCGGCTGACTACTCCCCTCCTCCCACTCCACCCGTAAAGAAATGGCAGCGTGATCTGAGATATGCATACCTAAAATTTCTGCACTCTGTACCCCGGGGACTAACTGTTTAGAAATCAGGAAAAAATCCAAGACTGATGTGGAGGGGGGGGGGGGGGGGAATTAAAATCCCTCTCAGTAGGGTGCATAAGCCTCCAGATGTCAACCAGCCCTAGGGAAGTGAGAAGAGCCTGAAGAACCACGCGTGCTCTGGCAGCTCTCTCCACTCTCCCGGGATTTTTATCCACCAGGGGATCAAGCGTAACGTTATAATCCCCACCCACTATCAATGGAGAAGTGGAGTGTTCCTGCAGTATGCCAAGTAAATCTGTGAAAAATTTAGGGTCATCCGAGTTAGGACCATACACATTAACAATCGCAAAGGTCACCTCCCCGATCTCTGCAGAAACCAACACCCAGCGCCCCTCCGCTTCAGAACACACTTCCTTAACTCTGCATCCCAAAGACGTCTTCCCCAGAATCACCACCCCATTTTTCTTTTGCAATGAAGGTGAAGCTGCCAGCAGCACATAGTGCCTATCCTCTAATTTTTTGGTCTCCTTCAAATTCAAGTGGGTTTCTTGTAGTAAGACCAGATCCGCCTTCTGATGCTTACAGTATGTAACTATTTTCTTCCTTTTTTATCGGGCTTTTGATTCCTTTCACGTTCAGAGACAGCAGATGCACATCCCTAGTCATACTCAACCACATATACATACAATAGAACCTGCCATGAGGGACTGTGGGCCACCCCTTACCAGTGTTCACATTCATACACTCCCCGGAGAGCCAAAAATAACCCCAACAAACTAAAAACAACCCCCACACACCTCAAATTGGGTAAGCCAGCATGGACCAAGCAAGTTACCAATAGGACTCCCCTTATAGAAAAACATAAGCCCCATCGCCTACAAAACAGTCCTTCGAGCACACCTGGTCTTAAAACAGCAAAATATAATAAGCAGGAGGATCACTCCTAAACCAATACTCTTGCAGGAGTAAGCCACCCGTGCCACAGGGCCTCTCCATCTGTGCCCAGGAAAGAGATTAACGCAGTTGCTTTCTAACCAGACAGTCATTGCATCTGTAATGCCTCCTGGTCTGCAATAAATCTCTCCAGCACCGCAGGGTCATCAAAGTTCTTGGTGACATTATTGAGTGTAACTCGGAAACGAGCAGGATAGAATAGTCCATATCGTGCTTGGAGGTGCTGTAGTCTTCCCCTAAGCGCTAAAAATTGTTTCCTCTTCGCCACCGTGGGCTTACTGAGATCAGGATAGAAAGAGATTTTATGACCTTCAAATTGAAGTTCCGTGCAAGCCCTCGCAGCATTCATGACCTGCACAACTTGTTGATGGTGCAAAGCACAAATGATTAATGGCCTCGGCAATCTTGACTGATGATTCAGTGTCGTTGGAATTCTGTGCACCCTTTCAATTTCAAATGGGCGAGCCAAGTTCAATTTCAACAGCTTTGGCACTAAATCCTCCAAAACGAAATAGGATCTCTGCCCTCTGCACCTTCCGGAATTCCAGTTATGTGAATGGTATTCCTGCGCGCCCTGTTGTTCATGTCCTCCAGGGTACGTTCCAGAGACTCCGTTTTCCTTACCACCTTCCCTAACTGCGCCAATTTTTCCTCGTGCACTGCGGCCTTGAGCTCCATATTTTCCATTCTGGCAGCCAGCGATACCAACTGCTCCTTTAGCTCCTTAGAGTCCGCCTGGAGTTCACAAAGACACTCACCATTTGTATTCACTCGAGCGCAGACTGCCCTAAGTTCAGTAAGGATCTCGCGAATCCCCTCTTCGAGCTCGCGCTGCGGCGCCATCTTGTATGGGGAAAGTGGGTCAGCTTTTGACTGTTTAACGCCAGAGGTTTGAGTCAGAGAACTCCAACTTGGTTTGCTTGCTGCTTGCCATCTCCGACAGCAGATAGAACAATTTCGGCAATCAGGCAGCCCTGCAGGATAGGATGAGGCAGGATTTTTAGTTAGGTCCTCGGGAGCTCTCCTCTAGTCGTCCATGCAGGTCCCTAGCTGGCTCCGCCCCCCCCCCCCCCCCCTCTATCTCCTTTTTAAAGGTTAATGCCAGCAGCCTGGTTCCATCCCGGTTAAGGTGAAGCCCATCCCTTCGGAAGAGCCCCTCCTTTCTCCAGAATGTTCCCCAGTTCCTAACAAATCCAAACCCCTCATCTCTGCACCATTGTCTCATCCACGCATTGAGACTCCGGAGCTCTGCCTGCCTTTTGGGTCCTGCGCGTGGAACGGGAAGATTTCAGAGAACTCTACCATGGAAGTTCTGGATTTCAACTTCCTACCTAAAAGCCTAAATTTAGCCTCCAGAACCTTCCTACCACATTTTCCTATGTCATTGGTACCGACATGTACCAAGACAGCAGACTCCTCCCCAGCACTATCTAAGACCTTATCTAGGTGGGGCGTGAGGTCCGCTACCTTCGCACCAGGCAGGCATGTTACCAGGCGATCCACATGTCCACCAGCCACCCAGCTATCTACATGCCTAATGATCGAATCACCAACTATAACGGCTGTCCTAACCCTTCCCTCATGGGCACATGGCCCTGGAGAAACCTCCTCGGTGAGAGAGGGTTTTACATCACCTGGAGGACAGGTCCTAGTTACAGGATCACTTCCTGCCACACCAGGGTGATGCTGTCCTGTCACGTGACCTCTCTCCTCCATGGCAACAGGGATGCTGCCAGACTGGAGGTGGGACATCAGGACTATATCCCTGTAAGTCTCGTCTATGTACCTCTCTGTCTTTCTTATGTTTTCCAAGTCTGCTACTCTAGCCTCTAGAAAACAAACTCGTTCCCTGAGAGCAAAGAGCTCCTTGCACCTAGTGCAATGCGCAGAAGATAGACAACGCTCTCAGGTGATGGAACTTACTTCTAAGATTGATGACATAGAACACCGGGCCCGCAGAAACAACACGTGTTTCAGAGGCATACCGGAAGTTGCAGATGGGGCAGAGAACTTGGTCGAGGTGGTGCGAGTGTTAGCCAAAGAACTTTTAACTGCAGAGGAGCTTTTGTCCCGCGGGGCACATATGGAGATCGAGAGGGTGCACTGGGCACTGGGTAAGCCCCCCAGTAACACTGTTCAACAGCCAAAATGCTTCGGCCACGAAAGCAGTTGCAACAACTCTCAGGCAATGGATGAATGGGAAAAGGCAATCAATGCCTTTTGCAGTTCCAATGATCTGGAGAGAGCCCACAGATCACGTCAGCAATTACTACTTCTGCATGGTTCCTCCACTTCAGAAAGGCATATCCAGAAAGAGTAAGTGGACTGTGCAATATCCAAACATGCCATCTGCAATACGCCCAGTGCCTCATGGAGAAGGGTTGCCGATTCCCAAAATGTCAGAATCATTATCATTAGAATCAAGTGAGGAAGAAGGAGAAGTTTGCAGTCATGAACCGTCAACCTCACGTGACCCAGAGTTTCTTCTGGCCACTGTTAATGAGCCACACCTCATAACGCAAGGTGAATTGAACGGCCTTTTTCAGGGATTTGGATCTCCCAAAGAATAAAACTGAGCTTTTGGGTTCCAGACTACAGCAGTGGAATCTTCTGGCTGGTGACGTTCGAATCTATTTTTTCCAGGACCGTCAGAAAGACTTGGTGTCATTCTTTTTCAAAGAAGGTGATCTTGCTGCATGCAACAACGTAAAAGGTTTAATAGCAGCTCTCAATATCAATTACAATGCAGATGATTGGAGGCTCTTCATTGATTCATCCAAAGCAAGTCTTAAAGCTGTATTGCTGCATAATGGCAACTTGCTGCCATCAATGCCTGTTGATGCAGCTTTTATGAAAGAGACTTATGACAATATGAAACAACTTTTGAAATGTATAAACTATGATCAACATCTATGGTCAATCTGTTGTGACTTCAAAGTGGTCGCCCTCTTGCTTGGTCTTCAGGGTGAATATACCAAATACTGCTGCTTCCTGTGTGAATGGGATAGTCGTGCTATAGATTGTCATTTCGTGAAAAGGGACTGGCCACTCCGTCAGTCACTGGATCCTGGAAGCAAAAATATTCTGTTTCCAGCACTTGCAGACAACAACAAGATTTTGATGCCTTCCTTGCACATCAAGTTGGGACTAATGAAAATCTTTGTCAAGGCGATGGATAAAACTATACCTGCTTTCAGGTATCTTAGTGGTAAATTTCCTAAACTGAGTGATGCCAAAATTAAGGAAGGAGTTTTTGTTGGCCCTCAGATTCATGCACTTCTTCAAGATGATGAATTTCTTTGTTTATTGCATGGAAAGGAAAAGGCTGCATGGCTAGCATTTGAATCAGTGACACAAAATGTCTTAGAATCAACCAAGCAAATAATTACCAAGAGATTGTTTAAGATCTTCTCAAGGTATACAAAAACCTTGGTTGCAACATATCCTTAAAGAGTCATTTTCTTCACTCTCATCTATATTTTTCCCACAAAATTGTGGAACTGTAAGTGATTGACATGGAGAATGATTTCACAAAGACATTGCAGCCATGGAAAAGAGGTATCAGTGTAAATGGAGTCCATCAATGCTTGCAGACTACTGCTGGACAGTGACAAGGGATATTCCATTGCTTCAGTACAAGAAACTGTTAGTATGGGTTATTCCTTTCCCAGCACTATATACCACTTACCCTCGGGACGTCCGTTAATCCTCTGGGCTGAGGAATCACCTTAGCTTCTCTGTCTGGAATTCCAGGGGAACAAACACACACACTCGCACATAAGTAGTATGTAAGTTTATTCCAAAGGTTAGAGGGGCTGTCTGCCTTTTATACATTAGCAGAAACATATACATACGTCATCAACTCATCCCCTGAGGCCCACCACAGCTTATCAGTAACTTCACCGATGTTAGTCGTCTCCGTGTAGAACAATCAATTTGTCTTAGCACAGCACATTCCTTTCCATATATAGATATATACAGGATTCCTATTCTCCCTTGCGGGCCTCTTAGTCCTGCTACACACTTCAAGCTTTATTTTCCCCTATCACAGAGTCCACCAAAAGCTGGAATAAAGAGGTATAGTGCTACTTGAAAAGCTGCAAAAAGCAACTGATGCAAATTTAAAATCCTTAATTTGAAGATCAAAGTAAAGAAGTAGATGAGTGATAAAATCTTAGAACAACTGAGGACTTCTGTAGAAAAGGAAATAGAGAAAGGAAGAGGAGATTTGGACAAAAGCACCATACGATAGACATATGCAGAAAAAGAAAGGAGAGCCTCAGAAAGGGCTAATTGAACAAAATCTGATGCAGAAAGAGAGAGGTTTGTAATGGAGTTCTGGAAGAAAAGCTGGTACCTGGGAAGGGGCAAAAGGAAGAGATTCAGAAAGGAGCAAAATAAGAAGAACTGTAAGAGTGTGAGAAAGACGGGCACCAGAAAAGAAGCTGAACCAAGGGAAAGAAAGAGGAGGGTTGGAACAGAGCAGTAAAGGGAAGGTTGAAGTACAGATGGAGATGGAGGGTCCAGGAATGCCGGCAACCAGAATAAATGAAGAACAGGACAATAAATCAACTGAAGAGGAGGAAGAAAGACAGGAGAAGGACCCGGAGGTGGATGCTGGGCATGTATGCTAGGTTCCAGAAGGGAAAGGTTAACTAAGCTGAATTTAACATCAGAAGTTAGAAGTATGATAAGATGGGTAAGGCCATAATCTGTATAAAGAGACCATCTATTGGCATCACAGAAATTTATTGAATACAGTATTGTGCAGCAAAAATTATTACTTGAAAAGTTCTACCAGTGAAAATATGGGGTCTGAGGAGAATAGCGATAACTTCTTGAAAAAAGCACATTGAAGGGAAAATAAAATCATTGCGTGCAGATGTATTCCTGATAACACAAGTATCTAAAGGATTACGATCATCAAAGATAATGAGGGAGATCCATAATAACAAATTGAAACATGTTGCATTAACAGAAGACCTTAAATTCATATGTTCCAATAATAAATTGAAAATAACAGCAGAGGCACAAAACATATGGAGATATGAACGAAACAAAACAGAGGGACATCAAAATAAGCTATTTAGAGAGAACCCAAAACAGATCTACAGGGTATTGGGGAAGATTGTTAGTATCGTGAAAGTAGCAGCGATGAAAGCGGAAATCAGAAACAGAGACTTATATGAGGACTCTGCAGAGCACAGTCAAGATGCAGAATGAATACCCTGTATATGCAAGAATGGAAAAGGTCAACTTCAAACCAAAGGCATGACCTGAAGTAACAACTAAAGAGTTGGAAATCAGATTAAAAAGAGCTCCAACTGGAAAAACCCTGGCACAGAATGTACTGCCCTATTTTTGATTCAACATCGCTCCACCAAGATCTGGTAAATTCTATCAACCAGAGGGTCAAGCAGCCAGACTAAACACTGCAGTGGCTAATAAAAGGAAGAATTCTTCTGCTACCAAAGACAGCTCAAAGTCATGTACCTAAATATTACAGGAAATTTCTGTCTGCCTACAATATATAGGCTGTTCAATACAATAGATGCTGGCAGAATATATGAATATATTGATTTCAGTAACATCATGACAAAAGAGCAGAAGGATAATAAGAAAGGAAATAATTGAACCAAAGATCAGTTAATGCTGAATAAAGTCATCATGGCCAGTGCCAAGAAGAGCAGAAACCTCAGCATAGCATGGATCAACTTAGAAAGGTTTTGATAACATCCTATATTCTTAGGAGTCTGTTTACTAAACGGCGGTAGCGGACTCCGTGCGATATCGGAGCCGCGGCCCCATTAATTTCAATGGGGCCGCGGCTCCGATATCGCACAGAGTCCGCTACCGACGTTTAGTAAACAGACCCCTTAGATAATAAGCTGCTTTGAAATGTACAAAATAAAAACCCAAATTGACTGAGTATATCCCTTTACCTTAAAAATGTGACAAATGGACTCCATCTGAAGTATGAAAATGGAGAGTTCATTATTCCTTACTTCAAGATCTGGTGAGAAATATTACAGGGAAACTCCATATCACCATTTTTGTTTTGTATGGAGCATAATCCACTGAGACTCTCATTAACTCTTTGACATATGGATTTAGCCTTAAAGATTTCACAGTTACAGCTCCAGTGATCAACAACTAATGGAACAACTCTGTTTAGTGGAAAGTTTCTCAGATGCCATCAAGATGACTTTCGGACTTGATAAATGTGCTAAGGCAACCTTTCTTAGGGGTATGTTTACTAAAGTGCGTTAAACGTGAATACCGCACGTTGTATGACATTAACGAGCGTAAGTGCAGTATAACGCGCATAATCACGTGTCAACGACCGTTAATGCCATACTACGCGCGTTAACCGTGGTTAACGATCGTAAAGCCCCGCCGCGCGTTAAAACAGCGCAGAAGGTGGAGAGTGGGCGGAGAGAAGGGGTCAAGGGGCGGAGAGTGGGCGGGGAGAGGCTAACGCACTGATTTTCAGAGCTGAATTCCAACGCGAATGAAAATCTGTCGTTAAAGGCATTTAAAGGGAAGAGAAATCATTTCCGTCAGCAATGTACAGAAAAACCGGGGAAACCCACAAAACGTGAGCAGCGTGATACATGTGCACAGAACAGAATGTCACATAAACGTTAAAAAAGGCCACAAGAAACATTTTAAAAAGCATAATCCAGCTGTGCAACAGTGATAGCAATGGGCAACAAGGAACAACAGTCCATGGAAAGCACCAAATAAAAAAGAAATGATGTGTGGAAGTGTCTACGCTCCGCAGACCCTTTCAAAGACCATCTCATTGTAATGGAGCTGTCCTGGGAGTGTTGTGTAATGTTGCCCAGTGATATCATTGTTGCCCAGCTTGGTTAGGGGTGTGTGCCCCTTTTATGAGGTCGTTTCAGAGGTTTATGTGCACCTTTGTCTGCATACAAGGTAAATGAGGCCACTGTAAACCTGTTGCAGAGCAGGGTGTCTGACTAGTCAGGCCGGTTTAACTAACGCAAGGGACTGCACTGTCTCTGTGGCCACAGTGTGGTGCAACAGACACAGCCAGTGCCTGTAAGACCAGAGGGTCACAGGTTCAAATCCCAGCTGGGGCCCCTGCCAACCCAGTCCCCATAGCTTTACCCACCACTAAACAGTGATAGTAAAGACACCCCTTTATTGCAGAGAACATACACATGACCTATATTTTACCACACCAAACACAGACACCAGAAACAGGCACATTACCTAAAGCAGAGTCCCGCAAATGCAGTCCTCGAGGGCCCCACACCGTTCCGGCTTCATGCTGCCTCTGATAAAGATGCCTGTGCTGCATATCTATGCACCGCCCCCATGTATGCAGATGTAGTTCATGCATATTTATGAGGGACAGCATGAAAACCCGAACGGTGTTTGGAACACCAGGACTGGAGTCGGGGAACTCTGCCGTAAAGCAGCAGCTAACAGGGCCACACACCCACCCACTGGCCCCATTGGCCAATGCCTCCTGGAAAGGCAAGACATTGGGCCCTGCCTGTATCCCCCAATACTAGCAGTCGCATCCCGTAGCAATGCCACCCTACACCTGGGTATATGGTATATGGTACAGAGCTCTCAAACGTTTCCCTATGATAACTGGCAGATATCAATTCCTACGTTAAGCACAGTTCGCTCATTGAGCTCCACCATAACAATCATCCTGATGTCTGCGGTGTTTGCTGCAGGTCTGGTCTCTGACAGTGTTCGCTACCCTGGGGAGTCACCCCCCAACAGCCTTGTGTACCATATCCATACCTGTACTATGCCCATGACTGGTGTGGTGGCTATGGCTGCTGGCCACCTCTATGGTAGCACAATGCTGGCATAGGTGTGGGGGTGGCTGTCTGTCTATATCCAGTGTGTGGTGGCTGCAAACACCTGCCACAGTCCACACTGCTGGCACTGTTGCCAGTATTGGGCTGCCAATGTGCATAATGAGGAGCAAGGTACCATGGGTATAGGCCGGACAGGGTGGCCTGGCCAGGGTGCAGCTGCACAGGGCATAGGGCAGTGACAGGCACATTGTAGTGCCTGGCCACCACCTACACAGACAGGGTGACCTCAGTATATCCTGCTGAGAGATCACTCTCACCCTGACTGTGCAGTGACCACAGCATGGCTAGGCACTCCCATGGTGCTCTCCAGTATTTCTCTCATGTGATAGATATGGGTTCCCTTTTGGGGCCCAGTCACTGATGTACATGCTTGCTGTGTATGCTGGCATCCCAGTTCTGGGTGCAGGCATCTCCACTGGGCACTCGCAGACTGACTGCAGCTGGTAGGTGTTGTGATTAAGTGGCTTGCAGGGTGCAGTGGCTTGGACCAGGGGAATATCAGATAGTGGTGGAGAGCAGCATACCATATCCAGGCCTAATGTCTGTTTGCTATTGTGTTAGGACTGCATTGACTGCCATGTGGGGGGTCTCTTCCTCAGCAGGACTAGGGTTAATGTTCCCCTCTACTGCCACCTTTGCAGGGGGTAAATGTGGATCTCTTGATAGAAGACCCTGTTTGCCGCCCTGGGGGAGGGGGGTGGTGGTGCATGGGGCTACATCTGACTGAAACAAACAGAGATGTCCAAGGTGGTCCTGCAAAACCTACCTATCTCACACAGTGACACTGCTTTGGACCTGCACCATGGACGGTGCTGTGGACCTAGTGCTGTGCGCCTCACTGCACCCTCAGGGTGAGCACAGTACCCGCACAATGTGACGTTGTGTAGCTACTCTGTGCCAGTACAACACACTGTCAGTACCCCCTATCAGGCCGAGGCGCTGTGGGGGTGCACATGGTCAGTCCCCCCTACCAGGACGAGGTGCTGTGGGGGTGCATTCCCCATGGTGTTTAGCTGTGGACAGCTGATTTGCATGTGCAGTGCATCATGGGGGTGACGGGCACATTCCAACCCTGTGAAACCGCAGCACCTGCTCACAGGCTCTGATAAACCATGGGCCATCACACGTACATCTGGTAGCATAATGCATAGGTGCAGGACACCCTACAGAGTCTGTAATATAAAATGCACACACTGGTAAAAACACATGTACCCACGCCCGATTCTACGCGCGCACCAACGCACGTGGCTAGGCACACTCCGAGGGTGTGTTTCTGTCAACCATACTCAACGTACCGAAAAACAAGCCTCCTCATTCCCTCTGTAATGTACAGGGTGATGCCTGGGACAGCCTTCTGCGTTAGACACACTGGGGATTCGAACCCATGCTGCCTGTAACAGCGGTCAGTACCGTAACCATTGTGCTACAGCTCTGTGTTAGTGCTTTGTGTCTGTACGTCTTTTTACGATTAACGCGCAGTAACGTGCCACCGCGCCCGGTAACGCTCGTTAATTTTGTGAACGCGCGTTAGTGCCGACGATGTACCGCCCATGTCCTTATTTGGGGTTTCTGTTACTACTGCGGCTCCTAACGCGAATTGCACTAACGCGGTTTAGTAAACATACCCCTTAGAATCCTTAGAGGAAAATTGAGCAAAATGGAAAACATCTCACTGACTGATGATTGTGACATCAAGGAACTTAAATAGGAAAGAATATATAAATATCTAAAAGATAGAGGAAGGAGCAATAATCAAGCAAAATGTATTGAGAGAAATCATCTGCAGAGAATGTTACAGGACATTAAAACTGTAATTGAAAAGTGCTTTAACATCATGAAATAAGAGGGAGGAGTGGCCTAGTGGTTGGGGCAAGTTGCCTCGGGCCGGAGGGACCGAGGTTTCTATTCCCACAGCCGCTCCTTGTGGCCTTAGGCAAGCCACTTAACCCTCCATTGTCTTAAGTACAAATCATAGATTGTGACCCTTTGGGGACAAGGGAAATATATACCATACTTGAATGTACACCACTTTGACATGATGAAAAGCTGTATATAAGCATTGCTAAATAAAATAAATAAACTACAAGCCATTAAGTAGCTGGCAATTACCATGCTGTCATATAGCTTTGCAATTATAGACTGTCCTCTTACAGATAATTAAAAATTGGATATACAAACAGGAAAATATCTCCATTCCCATAAGGTAATTTCTAAGAACCAGCGTATACCAAGGTTACCCAGTCCTTGAGCCGAGAGAGGAATGGGGCTTGTAGAAATTGATTATACATATAGAGCTAACATCATAGGCCTCCAGCAACAACAGATCTCAACATGAAAAAAATGTTGAAATATGAAATTAAAATCCAGAATCCACCTCAATTATCAAAACTGGACAGTCATTTTGAAGAATAGAAGGAATGGATGAGAATCTACCAAGACTCATGTAGAAAGAAGCTACAGAATTTGCAAACAAGAGAAAAATCTCTCTAAAGAATTTGATTAGCAATCTAGAAACAATAAGTGGGAAATACAAAGCATTAGTCCAGGAGCCATGTGCTAATCAAATGAGGATACATGAGTTGTTAAGGAGGGGTGAAATGAAACGTAAGGTGAGAGATTGATACTAGCAGCCTAGGACAGTGGATTTCAGAAAAGATAGTTCATAGAGAGTACAAAAAAACTGAGAAAACTAACATAGGCAGATTCTGTAAGGAATTGCTGGAAACAGTTAATCATCTTGTAGCTGGCTGTAATGTTCTAATGGGAGAAAATCTCTCAAATGAAAAGCACAGTAAGGTGGTTCGTTTCATCTACTGGAAGCTTTGCAAGCACTACAACTATCACTAGCAATAAATAATCAATAGTGCTAATTAGATTTAGGGAGAAAGCTCAATTGAAAAGAAAATAATGCACTACTACTATGCTACAAACCTTTCATTTCATTTAAATTGAAAGGATGAACTAAGAAAGCATAATAGAAACCAAAAGAAAGGATACTATGGTCTATAGGAAAACTGCAAAAAGCAACTGACAAATGTTTGAGATCTCTAACTGGAAAAATGAAAGAAAAGAAATACGTAAGTGATACTGTGGTAGGTACAATACACCTTAAAAAACTTGCGGAGTCATTCTGTCATGAAAACCATGTTCTTACTGTTACGAATTATACTATTGTTCCACTCTAATTGTAATCTCTGTTAATTGTTACTTGTTCAATGTAAACCTATTCAATGTAAACCTGTTCTATGTATTATGTTGTTTACTGTAAACCACACTGAATTAAAACCAAATAAATAAATAAATTCTGAGCAGCGAATAGCAGGGATGTCCATCCCTACTATTCAGCCCCCTCTGCCGAGCCTGACTAACCTCCCTATATGTACAGGGTATTTGTATGGGGAGGCTAGATGGGGGTGGGAAAGGGGCAGTGTAGAGGTGGAGTTAGGGTGGGCAGTGGGCGGTCTGCAGCCCTGGACATACAGGATCAATTCAGATGTCGGCCCTGTATATCCGGAGCCGAGTGGAGTAAGTTCCCCTAGATGGCAGGGGATAACAGGCCCAGGCATCGGAAAAGGTAGAAGAGAGTGCAGGGGATTCTCCGCAGCCCGACCCTGGCCTTGGGAGGCCAGATCGGGGGTCGGGCTGAGGGAAATAAAAGAAGTGGTCAGCAGCCAGGGATCGCAGCTCCTGAATGGAACCACGGTGCCATGGCAACTGGACACCATGGCTCCATTCAGGAGCTTTGACTGAGTTAGCTGGGCAGAGGCTTGCATGTGCAGGCTGACCAGAATCGGGTCACGGCCTGCACGTACAGGCCTAGACACAATTCTGATGCTGCAGGGGCTAGATGTGCCCTGCAAGATCAGAATCCCATCTACCTCTGCATCCGGTTCTGACCAGGCACACGGCAGGCCAGGACGTCCAGGATAGAATGGGCCCTTGAGGGTTAATATAGAAAAAATTATTGAGAAAATAGAGACCACACCTGCTCTAGAGTTTCTGTGATCACTCTTTGATTTAATAACTGCAAGACAGGAAGAGTTTCTCAGATAAGCATCATTTATTTATTTGTTTGTTTTTATATACCGCTTTGTCTTCGAAATCAGAGCGGTTTACATGGAACTTTTGAACTACTGCGCAATGCAGTTTACATGGAAAAGGAAACACATATAACAATTGTAGCTAACAATAATAATAAATAATGAAACTATTTACATGACTACGTATTCTCATTATTTTACAAGAGGGTGAGTGGTCAAAGTGTGACAATTGTGAGAGTCATTGTAATATGGACTGGATGTAAGTATGATAGTTATTGCTATTGATCACATTTATAGTAGTCCGTGAAGATGAAAGTCTTGAGATGTTTTCTGAATTGGGTGAGGTTTTTGATTTCTCTTAGAGCGTTGGGTATGTTATTCCAAAGGACAGGTGCGTAGAAAAGGAAAGCTCTGTTGGTGGTTGATTGATTAGCTTTTCTTGCATTTTGTGGGATGGATAGAGTGTTTTTCAGGTTGTCTTTTGTTGTCCTTGTGTATTGCTGAATGTTTATTAGTGTGCTGAGGTATGTTGGTGCAATGTTTTATATTATTTTATAGACGTTAATACTTTTGGTCTGGATAGATGTGTGTTTTCCTTAAAAGAAAAATTGAAACTCTCTCTGTTTCAGAACACTGTAATATAAAATAATCTGGCCAGGAAGATGTATATAAATGGTGTAGAAGAAGGTGACCAAATCCAGCACAAATTACTGGGAGAAAAGGTCAGCAAAGAATATTACAGGAGACTTAAAATGATAAAGAAACTTGTTTTAACAGCACAGAATAAGAGACAAGCCATTAATCAGCTTGCAGGCCCCATACTTCCCTACAGCATGTAGGATAGTGGTTCTCAACCCAGTCCTCAAGGCACACCTAGGCCAGTCGAATTTTCATGATTCCCACAATGAATATGCAAGAGATAGATTTGCCTGTAGTGCCTTCATTGTATGCAAATCCAGAAAACCTGTCTGGCCTAGGTGTACGCTGAGGACTTGGTTGAGAACCACTAATGTAGAAGAGCATGGGGCCTGCAAACTGACTGGCCTCATAACAATATTGAAAAATTGGATGTACAAACAAGAAAACTCTTCCCTGCCCTTAAGGTGATGTATAAGAAAGAGTGAAATGCCAATACTACATTCCGCAAGCTAACAGATGAATGGGCTTTATGGAAATAGATTATACATCCAAAGATGCAGTTAATGGACTCCTGATAACCATATCCGCAGGCCCAGATACACAACACATGCTGAAGTATGAAAGTAAATGTCCACAGCCAGTCTCCATCCTTAAACATGGACAAACATTCCATTTAATAGAGGGAATGAGTGAGAATTCACCAGCACATTTCAGAAGCAACAGAATTTGCAAACCAAGAGAAAACACTCTTTAAAGAACCAGATCAGGAAACAATAAAAAGCAAGTAGCAAAAGCTCAAATGTGAGTATCGCTGCTGTGCAGCACTACGACATACTTTATCATTTGGTGGTTTATAAAGAAATCAAATCAAATACAGTGGGAAATGCAAAGTGTTGCTTCAGGAGCCATTTGTCCATCAGAAGCAGATGTAAGAATTGCTAAGGAGAGGTGAATGTAAATCTACAGTGGACTATGGACGAGTTGGTGAGCTTTTGGTTGCTTCCTCATAAGATCACCACTGTCCTGGACAGATAACCACACAAGATCCCTCCCATGGTAAGTAGCATAAGGGAGGCCAGTTCTGACTGAGCTAGTAGCCCAAAGGAGCAGGAGGAAAGTAGTGAAAAAATCCTTGTCAGAAAGCCTGGCATTGTGGTAAAGGAGAAAAGCACAAGAATGACATTGCTGAGAGAAAAGTCAGTAGAACGTGACTGTTCTGTACAATGAATGGAGAGAGAGAGAAAATTCTCCAGCAGCAAGAAATGCAATCTGAGACAATATAGCAGAAAGATACAAAAATATCTCCAATTGTATCAGGCGCCAGGGGCGGCCCAAGGGGGGTGCGGGGCCACGTGCGGAGACTCGGTGCGGGGCCTCATTTGCATAAGTGGCCTTATTTGCATAAATATTTGCATAATGCTAACATACACTAACGTTTAGTAAACATGTCTCTTAATGAGTGTATGGATAAAGACAGACTAAAAGATTTCTACATTATTATAATCCAGTGCCAACCGCCAGGCACATTAGGAACTACTTCAAACACTGCCCATTTAGAACCCATAGCAAACCCGCCGTATCCTAACAGCACTACCAGGACTCACAAAGCACCATACCCTACCTATCAAACGGCAACACTACAAATATTAAACCAATACATTTCAGAGAACAACAATACATGATCTACTGGGGAAAGAGAACAAGTGGCAATGTCAAATAGGAATTACATAAATAGAATACCTCAGCTCAGTTACACATGCAGAACATAGACCATCACCAAACAAGGAATCACAGTTTAGAAACAGGAAGGCAATAATTAAACTGGGAACCCCAAAAGCCAAACTTGGAATGTACAACACCACTGTAGAAATAAAACTATAAATTAATTTCCTCTTGTACCAAACAAAGTGCAGACGTTAATGATGCACATTTCCCAGAGCTTTCATATTCCAGTTAATAAATTCAAAATAAAGAGATATCGTTCTACCTTTTGTGCATTTTTTTTCAGTTGCAATTGCTCCAGCCACTTTCTTCTGGTTTCTTCATGTTTTCTGCTAACTCTCCATCATCTGCTGTCCATTTGTCCTTTCTTCTCTCTTCTAGTTTTTTTTCCATTCTCTCTCTACATCTGCTTTAACATACTAATCTTTCTCCTTTTGCTGTTTCCTCATTCCTATTTCATCCACTCAAATTTTACCCCTCCATCCTCAATCCCCACTTACTCTCCCAATACCCGGCCAATTGTAGATTTTTTATCCCTCCCACACAAAATATTTTTCCCCTCTCCATTTTACTCTCCCAGCCCCATCCCATTCTAATCCTCCCCCAACATCAGCTCCCTTCTAGTTCCAGCCTCACCCAGTATCCATTCCCTTCTAGTCCCTGCATCAGCCCATTTCCAGTCCTAGCCCCCCATCAGCACATTTCCAGTCCTAGCAACCCCCCAACCCAATACCAGTCCTAGCCCCCCATCAACCCACTTCCAGTCCTAACCCCCCATCAGCCCACTTCCAGTCAGCCCCCCATAGCCCATTGCCAGTCCTAACCCCCCATCAGCCCACAGCCGATTACCAGTCCTAACCCCATCAGCCCATCTCAAGTCCTAACCCCTCCCCATCAGCCCATTTCCTGTCCTAGCCCCCCAATAGCCCATTATCAGTCCTAACCCCCCATAGCCCATTACCAGTCTTAACCCCATCAGCCCACCTCCAGTGTTAACCCCCCCATCAGCCCATTTCCAGTCCTAGCCCCCCCATAGCCCGTTACCAGTCCTAACCCCCCCAACAGCCCACAGTCCATTACCAGTCCTAACCCCATCAGCCCACCTCCAGTCTTAATCCCACCAGCCCATTTCCAGTCCTAGCAACCCCCCCAACCCATTACCAGTCCTAGCCCCCCATAGCCCACTCCCAGTCCTAATCCCCATCACCCAATTTTCAGTTTAAGCCCCCCCATACCCCATTACCAGTCCTAACCTCCCCATCAGCCCACTCCCAATCCTAATCCCATCAGCCCATATAAAGACTTAGCTCCCCCATAGCCCATCACCACTCCTACCCCCCCATAGCCCATCACCACTCCTACCCCCCCATAGCCCATCACCACTCCTAACCCCCCCTAGCCCATCACCACTCCTAATCCCCCCCCAGCCCAGCCCAGAGAAAAGTTTTTTAAAAAAAGCTGTCTTCTCCTGCTGCCGGGGCCGCCGCGGCAGAATCGAGTGTGCCGCGGGGCCCCCCCTGCCCAGCAGAGCCTGCCCTCCCCCATATCACCTCTCTCTTCGTAGCTGCCTGCAGTCTCACGTGCCGGCTTTCAGAGCGCAAGGGAAGAGTTTCTCTCTCGCTGCTCTGTTAAGCCCACGGGGGCTGATGGGAACCCGCGGGCTTAACAGAGCCACGAAAGGGAAACTAGTCCCTTCGCGCTCTGAAAGCCGGCGCCGTGGACGGAGTACTCTCTCTAGCCCAGAAGGCGTTTGCCTCCTGGGCTGGGCCCCCTCCCCTCCACCTGGCCCAGCCCCCGGACCGCCCCTAGCCAGCCATTACTTCCCAAGCTGGTCCAGCATGTGCTAGGGGCGAGGGCATGCCAAGGGCCCCTGAAGGGGAGGACGGGTGGGAGAGTGTGGCTGACTTATCCTGCTGTCCACGGAGAACTCCCATTACAGATAAGTAACCTTGATTTCTCCTAGGACAAGCAGGATGAAGTCAGCCACACATGGTGCCTCCCTAGCTAGGAAGGGCTGAGGTAGCAGGGGCCCAATAATGAGGACACGAGTTGCATAGTCAAGAATTTTATCGAGTTATAGCATGCGAGTGACAACTTGAACATAACAACGTGAACATTACGTGCAAATAGCAGGTGTAACAGCGTGTGCAAACAGCAGGTGCAAACAGCATGAGCAAACAATGCGAGCAAACAGTCTGTGCAAATCAAATGTGCAAACAGTAAGCATACAATAAGATCAATCTGTGCAAATAGCTTGTGCAAAATACAAACAGTAAGCATACAACAACATAAACCTGTGCAAATAGCTAGTGTAAACAATATATGTAAGCAGTATACGCAAGGGCCTGTTCTGCGTGCGCAACAGCATGGGAACACTTATTGGTTGCGTGGTCTTAAGGATCCGTCGGCGGAGCATGGGCCGTTGTTAAGACCGCTTCGCCGAAGGCCTGGTTACGATGCAGATCAAGGCAGTAGTGTTTCTGGAAAGTCTGAAGGGATGACCAGGTGGCCGCTCTACAGATGTCCGTTGCCGGAACTGAGCGGAGATTCGCCATTGTGGCAGCAAGCGCCCTCAATTGATGAGCGTGGACTGACGGAGCGTGATCAGTACCAGCCTTGTCGAGGCAGAAAGCAATGCAGGCCGAGATCCAGAGGGATAGGGTGCGCTTGGAGACAGGGCGCCCCGGTTTGTTCGGGTCATAGGAGACAAAAAGCTGGGTGGTACGGCGCTGATTGCTCGTTCTTAGGAGGTACAGACGTAGCGCTCTGACACAGTCCAGTGTGTGGAGTCTCGTCTCCTCCGGGGAGGAATGTGGCTCCGGGAAGAAGGAGGGAAGTTCGATGGTCTGGTTAATGTGGAAGGCCGAGGATACCTTCGGAATGAACCTCGGGTGTGTTCGGAGGGATGCCCTGTCGCTGGAAAGCTGTGTGTACGGTGGGTGTGCCACGAGGGCCTGAAGCTCACTGATGCGCCTGGCGGAGGTGATGGCTATGAGGAAGAGGGTCTTCCAAGAGGCGAACTTCAGTTCTGCTGATAGCAGGGGCTCGAAGGGGGGGAGTGTGAGCTGGTTGAGAACTGCGTTGAGGTCCCAGTGTGGAACAGGCTTCCTGACTGGAGGATGTAGATTGACAAGGCCTTTCATGAAGCGGGCTACAATGGGTAGCTGCGTGATGGGTGTGCCCCTGAGCGGTGGTGGAGAGCAGAAATCGCCGCTAGGTGCACCCGGATGGACTGGAGCTGTAACCCCAGTTGAGACAGGGAGGTCATGTACCGCAGAATCTCGGGCACAGGTGCCAAGAAGGGGTCTAGGCCTTGGGAGGAGCACCATATAGTAAAACGGCGCCATTTGAGGCCGTATGACTTCCTGGTGGTGGGACGACGGGCTGCGAGGATTACCTCCTCCACCTCCTGTGAGAGGCCCAGTGGGAGCAGGATTACCCGCTCAGCCGCCATGCTGTCAAGGCCAGGGTCTGAAGATTGGGGTGGAGGGTGAGTCCATCCTCTTGGGTGAGGAGGTCCGGGATGAGCGGCAGCCGCTGTGGTGGTTGGAGTGACAGGCGCCTGAGAAGTGGGAACCATGCCTGGCGGGGCCAGTGGGGGGCCACCAGAATGGCTTGGGCTCTGTCGGTGATGATACGTTGTATGGTCATGGAGATCAGGGGAATGGGGGGAAAGGCATACACTAGTGACCATTCCCCCCATGACTCGGTGAATGCATCCGCTGAGTGGCTGCACCGGGATGGCCGCTTGGAGCAGAAATGTTTGCACTTGGTGTTCTGCTCGGTGGCGAAGAGGTCTATCTCTGGATGGCCCCATGTTCTGAAGAGGGATAGGGCGATTTCCGTCTTGAGGGACCATTCGTGGGGATTTAGCTGTCGGCTGAGCTTGTCCGCCAGCTGGTTCTCCGTTCCAGGCAGGTACGAGGCTCGGAGAAGGCAGTCTTTGGAGACTGCGAAGGTCCAGATCCTGAGGGCTTCCCTGCATAGGGTTCGGGAGCCCGTTCCACCCTGTTTGTTCACGTAGAACATTGCTACCTGATTGTCCGTCTGGATAAGGATGACTTTGCCCCTGATTAGGTTCTGAAAAGCGCTCAAGGCGTAACGAATGGCTCTGAGCTCCAGAAGGTTGATGTGATACTGCATCTCCCGCTCTGTCCACGCACACTGAGTCCGTAGTTGCAGGCAATGTGCCCCCCATCCCACTGAAGAGGCATCGGTGGTGATGGTTAGTTGGTGAGGTGTGTGCGCGAGGGGTCTCCCATGTGAGAGGTTTTTCCGCCGAGCCCACCACAGGATGGCGTTGCGGACAGCTTGATTCATTGGTACGTGCGTGTTCAGAGGCTGGGAGTGCTGCGACCAGTGTGCTCGCAGATGCCACTGCAGATGGCGCATGTGGAGTCTCACTAGAGGGACCGTTTGAGTGGCCGCTGCCATGTGGCCAAGGAGTTGTAGTAGCTTCCGGGCGGTGGGGTTTTTGTTGGAGCAGATGTGCATTGCCAACTCCCTTATGGATCTCCTTCGCAGTGGCGGGAGGAAGGCTTTTGCTTCGTTGGTATCTATCAGCGCCCCGATGAACTCCAGTTGTTGCGAGGGGTGCAGGTGGGATTTCGGGTAGTTCACCAAGAAGCCCAGTGCGGATAGCAGGGCAATGGTGGAGCGAGTCGCCCTCTCTGTCTCTTCGGGAGAGGGTGATGCGATCAGCCAATCGTCCAGGTAGGGAAACAGGCAGATTCCTTGCTTGCGGAGATGCGCTGCTACAGCGGCTACGCACTTTGTGAATACCCTCGGAGCTGGGGACAATCCGAACGGAAGGACCTTGTACTGAAAGTGTCTCCCCATCATCTGGAACCGCAGGTACTGGCGGTGTTCTGGATGGATCGGGATGTGTGTGTATGCGTCCAGCAGATCCAATGATGTCATCCACTCCCCGGCCTGAATGAGTGGTAGAATGGATCCGAGGGAGTGCATTCTGAATTTTTCTTTGGTGATGAAGAGGTTGAGAGCTCGGAGGTCGAGAATGGAGCGCATGCCTCCAGATTTCTTTGGGACTAGAAAGTACCTTGAGTAGAAACCAGAAAATTGCTCCGAGGTTGGTACCGGCTCGATGGCATTGGAGGAGAGAAGGGAGAGAATCTCCTTTTCCAGGGTAATGGAGGAAGGATCCGGTGCCTTGCAGGGTGGGACTCCGTGTTGCACTGGGGGAGAAAGGAACTTCAAGCGATACCCATCCTTGATGATAGCCAGCACCCATTTGTCCGAGGTGATGGACTGCCAAGCTGAGAAAAATAGGGTGAGGCGTCCCCCCGTGGGGGTCTTGTCCAAGGGCTGATTGTCAAAAGGCTTGATTAGTTTTACCCGTCCCGGGTTGCTGGCTTTTTTGTGGCTTTCTATCTCTCTGCCGAGGTTTTTGCCGGTAAGAATGTTGGGACGGCTGTTGCTTGTATCGGGGTTGCCATTTTTGGTAAGAGCCGTAGTGACGCTTAGAGGAATTGAAGTAGTGATGCTTCTGGTGGTAAGAGGTCTTGCGTCCGGTGCGATCAAAGCCCTCGTTCGACAATGTTTTCAATGTGGTACAGCGATCCTTTAAGGCGTTAACGGTGTCAGTGACGGTGTCTCCAAAGAGGGACTCTCCAGTGCAGGGAGCATCAGCAATGCGATCATGGGTGTCCTCTCGTAGGCCGGAAGCCCTGAGCCACGCCAGGCGGCGGGTGGTAATGGAAGAAGCGGCCGTGCGGGCTGCTGTGTCAAAAGCCGCCCGTACCTGGTGCTTAGTGCATTCTTGAAGGTCAAGGATGACGTCGGCACAGTCATGCAGAGTTCCCTGAGTTGGTGCAGGGATTGTGGCTTTAAGCTTCTCTAGGAGTGAATCCAGATAAAGGGCCTGTTGCAGTTGGTGGGCCGAAATCCTGGCACTGAGCATGGCTCCTTGAAAGACCCTTTTTCCGGTATCGTCGAGCGACTTTAGGTCTTTTCCCGGGGGACCGTTAGCGTTAGGACGCGTGGACTTGGTCCTTTTTAGAGCTGATTCCACCACAATGGATTGATGCTGGAGCTGAGTCTTGTCGAATCCAGGTGCATCTTGGACTTGGTACTTGTTGTCGAGTTTCCGGGACACTGCTGGCCCCGAGGAGGGGTTCTTCCAAAGGGTGGTGAGATTCTCGAGCAGTAAAGGGTAAACGGGGACGGTTGCCAGAGGTTTCGGTGCTTCAAGGAACTTGCGTGCCGCCTGCGTCTCCGGGCGTTGGTCGGAGGCTTCAGGGGTGCTCGGGAGACTGAGCGTATAAGCCAACTTTTGCAGGAACTTGTGGTACGAGAGGTCCTCTGGGCTGGAGGGGAATGTTTCCGCCGACGGTCCGGGAACTGCATCCAAAGCCCCTGGAGAGGAATCCTCAGGTGGGGATGCTGTTCCTGATACTGTGGCAGCCTCAGGTGTCGCAGAATGGTTGTCATTGGAGGTGGCTGTGGCAGGCAGGATGATGGGCGTTGAGATAGGTGCTGCCAGGGTATTCGCTGGTTGTGTCTGCGCCCATTATTGGAAAAGAGAAGACAGAAATGAGAGGAATTTAGGGTTCTCGACACATCCCTCTACGGCAGGTGCTGGGTGTTCCTGTAGATCATGCTCCTCAGAAGCAGCCTCGGGGGAGGGGGACCCGAAGTCGAGCAGTTGCTGTGGGGATAGTGCAGCGTGGCTCTCATAGGAAGCTCTAGAGTGAGAGGAATAGCTGGACTCACTGTGATGCCGTCTGCCCCTGGATCGGCGTCGGGAATCGCGCCCGGAGGAGCTGCTCCTGCGAGTTCTCTTGCTGTGCCTTCGGTGATGGTGCGGGCATGCTCGGTGTCTCCGCGCGGAAGACCGTCTGTGCTTCGGCGCGGAGGAAGATTGGCGTCTGCGCCGGCTGTGCCCGGATGTGGATCGGTGCCCTGATGAAGATTGTTGCCGGCGCCTGCTCTGTCGGCGCGGAGAGGAGCTCCTTCTTCTTTTACTCCTTTTACTGCGCTGGTGCCCGTGCTGATCGCCGGCGTCATCGTACACGTCACGATGGGCGGAGCTTGGGGCGGAAGCAGCAGAATCCAAGATGGCTGCCCCCATAGCGTCCACATGTTTGGTGGCTCCCGGGGTGTCCTGTGCAGGAAGTCTACCGACAGAGGCCGGGAGAAGAGAAGCTGGACCCGCAGCATCATGGTATGGAGCGGAGGCCGGCGGGGGCACGCTCGGGGCCACAGCGAAAAGTGCTTCAGCCTGACCTAGGATTGCAAGGAGGTCGCGGCAGGGAGCGGAGGCCAGCAGGGGCACGCCTGAGGCCGGTGCATAACTTATCTGTATGCCGGAGGCAGAGGCAGAAGAGCCTTGACGAGGTGAGGGTGCAGGAAACAACTCCCTGAGCAGGTTTTCCCTTGTTTTTCGTGCCCTGGGGGACATCTTAGCACAGTGAGAGCAGTCCTCTACTTTATGTGCGATGCCCAGGCAACGGATGCAACAGGGGTGCGAATCCGACGCGTTCATCTTGCGGGAGCATGCCGGGCACTTCTTGAAGCCCGGTTTGAGCATGTTGGATAAAATAAAATCAAAGAAAGTAAAAAAAAAATGATGAGTGAGTGTAGGTCCGTCTTGCTGGCAAGGCGGAAGAAGTGAAAGTGGCTGGCTAGGGGCGGTCCGGGGGCTGGGCCAGGTGGAGGGGAGGGGGCCCAGCCCAGGAGGCAAACACCTTCTGGGCTAGAGAGAGTTCTCCTAGGACAAGCAGGATGAAGTCAGCCACACATGGGAGAAACTATTAAGTTGTACTAATTGTAGGAAATGTTTTTTTTTCAGAAAAGGACATCTAGTGCTGCATCATAGAACCCACACAGGGGAGAAACCTTTTAGTTGTACTGAATGTGGCTAATGTTTCCTTATGAAACAGAACTAGCGGGGCATCATAAAACCCACTCAGGGGAGACACTTTTAGTTGTACTGAATGTGGGAAATGTTTCCTCACAAAAACACATATAGTGCAACATCATAGAACCCACAAGGGGGATAAACCTTTTTAGTTGTACTGATTGTGTTAAATGTTTCCTCATGAAAGCAAATCTAGTGACGCATCATAGAACCCACACAGGCGAGAATCCTTTTAGTTGTACTGGTTGTGGGAAATGTTTCCCCAGAAAAGCACAACTCCTAATTGTTTACTGAAATCTACATATTTTGCACCTGTGCCCAGCTAACAGCGATCACTGCCAGTGTTACCAGATAGTAACACAGTAAATGAAGGCAGATAAGGACCAGTATGGTTCATCTAGTCTGCCCAGCAAGGCGGCAAGAGTAGATGCGCCTGCTACACCAGGCAGGTCACCCCTCCCCATGCCTTTGTTTAGAGGTGTACCCACCACTCCCTGGAGGTCCCCCCTATTTGTTCATATATAAGAGATAGTTATGTTTATTTTGATTTTATCCTGTTGCTATAAAGGGATCCATCGTGTCTCTCCCAGGCCATTTTGAATTCTGTCACTGTATTTGCCCCCACCACTTCCATCAGGAGGGCATTCCAAACATCCACCAGCCTTTCAGTGAAAAAGTATTTCCTGACATTGCCTTTCAGTTTACACCTTGCAGCTTCATGTTATGCCCTCTAGTTTTACAGCTTCCTCATCTTTGGAAGAGGTTTGTTTGTCCAATAATACTCTTTAAGTATTTTAAGGTCTGAATCATATCTCCCCTGTCCCTCCTCTCCTCCAGAGTGTACATATTTAGATCTTGAAGTCTCTTCTCAGAAGTCTTCTGACAAAGGCTTCAAATCATTTTGACCTCCTTCCTCTGAATTATTTCCAGTCTTTTTATATTCTTTGTGAGATATGATCTCCAAAACTGAACACAATCTTCTTTCCAGATTTGCAGAAGGAATACTCCAATCCATACTGAGTAGATTAAAGTCACCCAATATGATCACATGCCCCTTCATGGTTACCTTTGTGTTCATAATCAAGTCTCTATTAATTTCTTCGGTTTGAGTTAGAGGCCTGTAGACCACACCAGTATGGATGACAGTGCCATCTCCTCTTTCTATCACTTTTCCCCACGTCTGTCTTCCACTACCCACTATCTACCTTCCTGTGCCCATTCACCTTAGTGCACTTGGCTCAAATTCCACACTCTTGCAGACTTTCTACACTTCAAATTCATGCTTTCCCTTTCCAGTCAGTCATAGCTCTCACCAAACAAAAGTGTTATGTCCATCTGACAAACTCTCTTGCCTCTGATCCTCACCATCTCTTTACTACTCTCAGCTCCCCCCTCAAGGCGCCTCTGCCTCCAACCCCTCCCTCCCTTTCTGCCCTAACCCTGGCTGGCTATTTCCATAGCAAAGTCCACAAGATCACCCTCCATGATATCAGCTACTTCCCCTCCTCCCCCTCTTCACCCCCCCCCCCCCGACCACTGCTACCCTCTTTTCCTTTTCTATGACCTCTAAGGAGGAAACTACACACCTTCTTTCCTCCTCCAAACTCACTTCCAGCTCCTCTGATCCTTCCCCACCCATCTCCTAAGCCCCATCTCCTCCACTGTTGTCTCTTCCATCTCTCATATTCTAAAGCTATTGCTCTCCACTGGAACTGTACCTGCAGCCTTCAAGCAAGCTGTGGTTGCACCTTACTAGATCCTATCTGTCCTTCTATTGACCCATCTCCCTCCTCTCCTTTGTTTCTAAAGTACTTGAACGTGTGGCTCACTGCCACTGTCTCAACTTTCTCATCTCTCAAGCCCTTCTGGATCCTCTACAATCTGGCTTTTGTCCTTTACATTCTACCGCAACAGCTCTTTCCAAGGTCTCTAGCGACCTGATCCTGGCTAAATCCAAGACCATTTACTCGATTCTCATCCTTCGTGACCTTTCTGTTGCTTTTGACACTGTTGACCACAACCTTCTCCTCAATACCTTGTCCTTGCTTGGTTTTAAGGGCTCTGTGCTATCCTGGTTCTCTTCTTATCTCTCCCATCAGTCTTTCAGTGTTTGTTCTGGTGAATCCTCCTCTATTGCTATCCCGCGCTCTGTTGGTATACCCCAAGGATCTTTCGTCGGTCCACTCCTTTTCTCTCTACATACCCAGTCCCGTGGCTTTCAGTACCATCTTTACATTACTGATTCCCAGATCTACTTCTCTGCACCTGAAATCTCTCCAGTAATCCAGGCCAGGGTCTCTTTGTGACTTTGCTGCTTTTACCGTATGTCTCACCGCTGCTTGAAAATGAACATAGCCAAAACTGAACTTATTATTTTTCGCCCTAAACCCTCCTTTCCCCTTCTCTTTTCTCAGTCTCTGTGGATAACTCTCTACTCCTCCCTGTCTTCTTAGCTCGCAACCTTGGGGTTGCCTTTGACTCCTCTCTCTCCTTCTCCACACAGATCCAACTGATAGCTAAAACTTGCCGTTTCTTTCTCTATAACATCAACAAAATTCACCCATTCCTTTCTGAACACACTACTAAGACCCTTATCTACTCCTTAGTCACCTCCCATCTAGACTATTGTGATGATGAAGGACCTTCAGCTATTCAGATAAGAACTCAAATCCCACCTCTTCACCGAACATTTTGAAATCCCCTACCTCCCAAGAGCCACACCCCAGCAGTCAGAGAAACAATCCCACCAACCTCCTGAACCCACAAACAACTAACCCCGACAGAACCACCGCTATTAACCCCCCCCCCCTCCCAGTATGTATTACGTAAGAAAAGAAGAAGAAAATAACTTCCAGAACGTACACAAGATTGATTGTAACATAGGTTTGTTTATTGCTCATTGTAATATATGTTTATAGTTCTTTGTATATAGTTGTTGACACAGTTGCTTACAATGTTTAACTGTATATAGTTCCAACTACTGTTCCATGTAAAACTATATAAAATTGTTCCCTCTAAACTTCCCTTGATCTCTGGAAGGGGCGGTATAGTAGAAAAGAATAAATAAATAAATAAATATTGTAACCTACTTCTTGCTGGTCTTCCACTGAATCATCTCTCACCCCTTCAATCTGTTCAACACTCTGCTGTGCGGCTAATCTTCCGCCTCCTCTGTTTCCACATCCATTTCAAACATTTCAAACTTCTTCTGCTGACCAATAAGTGCATTCACTCTGCAGCTCCTCACTACCTTTCCTTACCTCTCCCTGCACCCCTCCTCGGAAACTCGGCTCTTCTGGAAAATTGCTTCTATCTGTACCCTTCTCTTCTATTGCTAACTCCAGACTTCACTCCTTTCACCTTGCTGCTCCTTATGCCTGGAACAAACTACCTGAATCTGTATGTCAACTGCCTTCTCTGACCCTTTTCAAAACCATGCTGAAAACTCACCTCTTCGCTTTTGGATCTTGCTTTACCTAATCTCCTTTGTGTTTCTTTACCATTCCCCCTAGCTGTATCCCATGTCTACAGCTACTGTGTTGTCTGTCTTGACTAGATTGTAAGCTCGGATGAGCAGGGGCTGTCTTTTACATGTCTTTGCAGCACTGTGTATGTCATGTAGCACTATACAAATGTTCAGTAATATAATACTAATATCGCTTTTGACATATAGGGCTACTCCTTCTCCTTTTCTACCCTCTCTATCTCTCCTAAACAGATTAAACCCAGTTATGGCTATATCCCATTCACGTGACTCATTAAATCATGTTTCTATAATGGCCACAATGTCCATTTCTACCATTAGGGCTTCCAGATCAGGAACTTTGTTGACTAGACTTTGAGCATTTGTGCTCATTGCTTTCCAACATTTTTTTTGACTAGCTTGCCTGTATTTTGCATTTTTTATTTTACACACCTCTTCCCACTTGCCATTGATGTGTGGGTTGATAGTGTGGCTGTTTCCAATGTTATTATTTTTTTGCTGGGAGTGACATCCTTGACTTGTTCTCCATCCGTCACCCACTTTCCCTAGTTTAAATGCTTGTGCACATACTGCCTGAATTTTTCACTTAGGATCCTTTTCCCTGCGATGGAGAGATGTAGTCCAGCAGCACAGTATAGACTCTTGTTGGTCCATCTGTTTTCCCAGTTGCCTATATATCTAAATCCTTCTTGTTTGCACCAGGTCTGGAGCCATGTATTAAAGTTGTCTATGCGATGCAGCCTTTCTGCCCCCTTACCATGAACAGGTAGAACTTCTGAGAATGCTATAATGCTAGCAATAGGCTTGAGTTTCTCTCCCAGAGTCTGGAAGTCCCTTTGAACTGCTGTTTCTAGACAGGTCATTTGTACCCAAGTAGGTGACAGTATCAGTTTTGGAGTGCTCACTTTCTTCACTCACGGGTAGCTATTATTTTCTAGGTTGCCATGCTGTAAACCGTCTTTATATGGATAAATGTTACCTCCACCCTGGCTTTGCCTGCAAACAGCCCTGTCACTTCCTGGAGGCGGCCTCTCAATTATCCTTCTCGGCAGGACTTATCTGATCAGTAGCTGCTTCTAACTAGATAAGTACTTTTAAATACCGGGTCGTTATTAAATCGATCAGTGCTAGTGATGTCTCGTCTGGACTATTGCAATATCTCCTTCGCCGGCCTTCCTCAATCCCAACTGCGTCATCTACAACTCATGCAAAACACTGCAGCTCGTATTCTGACCCATGCCTGCCATTCAGATCACATCACCCCCCTCCTCGTACGTTTGCACTGGCTCCCAATTCCCTTTAGGATTCAATATAAATTCCTCATCTTCGTCCATAAGTCAATCCACACTGGTACCCCTCTCTATCTCGCTGACTCCGGTCACCTCCACACCCCGCATCGGTCACTCAGGTCCATTCACTCCAATTGCATGTTTCTTCCCTCCCCATCCCAAGCCCATCTAGAATCCACCTGCTCTTCAGCCTTCTTTTTCCTGGGTCCCCGGCTTTGAAACTTGCTCCTCTCTCCGTCTGGAACCCTCCTTCAACACCTTCAAGGCCAGACTAAAAACCCACCTTTTCTGCTTTGCCTTCGACCTACCCCCACCCTCCCCTTTGTCCCCAGCCACCCGCTGATGTTAAACCCCCTCCTCTCCTGTCCCTGCTGCAGCGCAGTCACTATCTGCTCTTTTATCTGATTCTCATCTCTCCTTTCCTGTCTACATTTGTTGGTGTTCCTTTTATTTTTCAAAGCAGCTCTGCCACTATTTTTCAGTGAATGTAAACCACTTTGAGGCTTTTGTATAAGTGGTATATTAAGGTTTCAATAAAGATGAGACCTTATTAACAATTTATACTGAAGTCTTATTCCCTTTCCTCAGATATTTAGATTTCTTCCTGTGCATCGCCCCCCACCCCTACTGACTCTCCCCTCTATCTTTTATCCTATTTGAAATCTCTCAGCTCCAATGGATGGAAACGAGACAAGAAAAAAATCCCACTAACTGGTGAGTCCCTATAACAGGTACTCCTGAATTAGCACATGGAAATCTATCCAGACAAATCACAACATTTGTTTTACTAGAGCTGCCACATGACCCAGCTACTGACGGCCTGTGGGCCTCAAATGCTTTCCTCTAATATCTGAATAATGGGGTGTGCTGTATACAATTAACGACATTTAAATCTGCAATTTGCCTCAATTCCTGGAGAATCACGTGTGCCTTCAAACTTGACACAAATCTTCTTATTGATTCTAAGGAAGGAGAGAGAAAATGTGAGGAGGAGAGATTGAAAGAGAAAGAGAAAAGGAGTCTGCAAATGTGAGGGGAATAGAGAGTGAAAGGAGAAGAAAACAATGGGATAAACAGAGAGAAGGCCAAAAAGACAGAGGAACACAAAAATGGAGGAGAGACTTCCAAGGACAATGAGGAGTAAAGGGGTGAGGGAGCAGAGTGCAATAAATGCCAAAGAGATGAAGAATGGTGGATGGTGGAGGAAGAAGAAGATGGAGAGATCAGTGAGGGTCAAGGGGACAGAGGAATAAGTCAAATGAACTTACTCACCTGTAGCAGATGTTCTCCGTGGACAGCAAGAAATATCCTCATGTATGGGTGATGTCATGTGACTTAGCTTCGTGCAGGAGGATTCCTAGTGCCTTCTAGAAGACTTTGGAAGCTCCCCTGTGCATGTGTGTGCCTTCCTGCCCACCGCTGAGGCACCATATTGACCTCGGTCTAATAAGAGCTGAGGAGAATGCAATACAACTCTAAGAGGAGGTAGGTGGGTTGTGAGGACTTTTCCTGCTGTCCATGGAGAATATCTTTATCTTTATTCACTTTCTTGATATACAGCTCATGATGGAGCATAAGAGCAGTTAACAATGCAAAGGACCGCAAACAGAATTATGAAAGGAAAGTCTTCCAATTTATCCTCTTGCAATTTTCCACAATCCTCATGGGTTTTAACAATTTTAAATAATTTTGTGTCATTTGCAAATTTGATAATCTCACTCATTATTCCCATTTCCAGGCATTCATGAATAGGTTAAAAAGCAGCGGACCCAGCACAGATCCTTGGGGTACTCCACTATTCACTTTTCTCCATTGGGAAAATTGGCCATTTAGCCCTACCCTCTGCTTTCTATCTTTTAACCAGTCCCTGATCCACAATAGTGCACTGCCTCCTATCCGTCGTGCGCGTGGCCTCCTGCCCTCCTGCACCCCGGCTCGCCTCCAGCTCTCCCAGCAGGGATTGAGCCAGCTGGGGATACAGGGCCGCCCACTCCAGCAGCTGTTGCCCAATTGGGGCAGCCAACGGATCTTTAAAAAAAGAAGAGCGCCGTCGGGCGCGTGGCCTCCGGCCCTCCTGCACCCCGGCTTGCCTCCAGCTCTCCCGGCAGGGATTGAGCCAGCCGGGGATACAAGGCCGTCCACTCCAGCAGCTGCTGCCCAATCGGGGCAGCCAACGGACCTTTAAAAAAAGAAGAGCACCGTCGGGTGCGTGGCCTCCGGCCCTCCTGCACCCCGGCTCGCCTCCAGCTCTCCCGGCAGGGATTGAGCCAGCTGGGGATACAGGGCCGCCCACTCCAGCAGCTGCTGCCCAATCGGGGCAGCCAACGGACCTTTAAAAAAAGAAGAGCGTCGTTGGATGCGCCCGCGCCTGGTGGGCCCGTGCCTGAGGGCCTCGCCAGAGGGCCCTTTGGCACGGACCTGACTGTGTGGGCCCATGAGATCCGGCGTTCATATACTGCCTGTGTCCTGCTACCTCCTGATTACGTCCATCAGCATCCAAACGTCTGCTTCAACAGCCCCAGATCTGGTTTCAGAGTCCTATCAGCATGACAAGGAAACACTGACGAAGTGCCCACAAAAGAAGGTTTACCGAAGCTATATGAACGCTATCCAACCTCTTACTGTCTCCTATTAATCAGGAAAACCCCGATGCTGTAAGTTTACCTGAGAGGCAACTTAGAAATAATGCTTGAGGAGCTAATATCTAGCATGCTTAACTTTCAACCTATGAAGTGTTATACTATTACTTTCAGATAAACAGTAAAAGAGTTGCAATTAACTGCTTTAATAAGGGGGATGTTTACTAAAGTGCGGTAATCGTGAATAACACGCGTAAAGTACGTTTAACGATCGTTCGCACATCCGAACGCGCGTTCTGACATGCGAATGATCGTTAAACGTACTTTACGCGCGTCTGCGGTGTGTGCTGCAGGTCTGGTCTCTGACAGTGCTTACCACCCTGGGGAGTGACCCCCAACAGTCTTGCGTACCATATCCATGCTTGTTCTGTGCCCAGGACTGGTGTGGTGGGTATGGCTGCTGAACACCTCTATAGTTGAACAAGGCTGGCATAGGTGTGGGTGTGGCTGTCTGTCAATCCAGTGTGTGGTGGCTGCAAACACCTTCCACAGCTCACACTGCCAGCAATGTTGCCAGTATTGAGCTGCCAATGTGCATAATGAGGAGCAAGGTACCATGGGTATAGGCCGGACAGGGTGGCCTGGCCAGGGTGCATCTGCACAGGGCATAGGGCAGTGACAGGCACATTTTAGTGCCCGGCCACCACCTACACAGACAGGGTGACCTCAGTATGTCCTGCTGAGAGATCACTCTCACCCTGACTGTGCAGTGACCACAGCATGGCTAGGCATCCCCATAGTGCTATATAGTATTTCTCTCATGTGATAGATATGGGTTTCCATTTGGGGCCCAGTCACTGATTTATCTGCTTGCTGTGTATGCTGACATCCCAGTTCTGGGTGCATGCATCTCCACTGGGCACATGCATTATGGACTAACTAGCAGACTGTTTGCAGCTGGTATGTGTCTTGATGGAGTGGCTTTCAGGGTGCAGTGGCTGATGGTTTGCTGCAGGAGAATATCAGATAGTGGTGGGGTGCAGATTACCATATCCAGGCATAATGTCTGTCTGCGTACAGAGCTGCATTGCCTGCCCTGTGGGGTATCTGTTCCTCACCAGAACTGGGGTTGATGTTCCTCTCTACTGCCACCTTTGCAGGGAGGTAGAATGTGCATCTATTGTTAGGGGGCCCTGTTTGCCACCCTTGGCACTGGGGAAGGGGGTCCATGGGGGCTACACCTGACTGCAAGGTGTTTGTGCAGAAACTACCTAGCTCACACATTAACACTGCTTTGGACCTGTGCCATGGACGGTGCTGTGGACTTGGTGCTGGGCGCCTCACTGCACCCTCAGGGTGAGCACAGTACCCGCACAATGTGACGGTGTGTAGCTACTCTGTGCCAGTACAACACACGGTCAGTACCCCCTACCAGGCCGAGGTGCTGTGGGGGTGCACATGGTCACTTCCCCCTACCAGGCCGAGGTGCTGTGGGGGTGAATTCCCCATGGTGTGTATCTGTGGACAGCTGATTTGCATGTGCAGTGCATCATGGGTGTGACTGGCACGATCCAACCCTGGGAAGATCCAGCGCCTGCTCACAGGCTCTGATAAACCATAGGCCATCACACGTACATCTGTTAGCATAATGCATAGGTGCAAGACACCCTAAATTGTCTGTACTATAAGGTGCCCACGCTGGTAAAAACACATGTACCCACGCACCAACGCACGGGGCTACGCCCGTAACAACGCACGCAGCCACGCACGCACCAACGTACATGGCTACGCGCACTGCGAAAGTGTGTTTCAGTAACCACTACTGAACGTAAAGAAAAACATGCCTCCTCATTCCCTATGTGATGTACAGGGTGATGCCTGGGACAGCCTTCTGCGTTAGGCACACTGGGGACTCAAACCCATGCTGCCTGTAAGAGCGGTGAGTACACTAACCATTGTGCTACAGCTCTGTTTCAGTGATTTGTGTCTGTATGCCTTCATACGATTAATGCGCAGTAACGCGCCATGGCGCCCTGTAACGCTCGTTAGTTTTTGGAACGTGCGTTAGTGTTACGATGTCCCGCCCATGTCCTTTTTTGGCTTTCCTTTCACTAACGCGGCTCCTAACGCGATTTGCACTAACGCAGTTTAGTAAACATACCCCTAAGTATCTCTAATGTATCAGCTCCTTGTAATAACACTGTCTCCACTACTATAACATTGTCTCAACTGTAATGTAATTATAAATCCTCTCACAAAAACTGTATCCTAGCCCCTTTCTCTCTCTCTCCTTCAGTACTCCCTCATATAAATATTGAGAAAACACCATACTTCTCATACTCCCTTTATCCCAAATCAACTTTGTATACCCCAGGTTCCATTGTGACGTTATACTCAATCACCAGAGACAACCTCTCAGAAAGACAATCATGACTACCTTGACACTAGCCCTCGCTCTCCTCTATACCATTGCCATGTCTATTCATGGCTCTGATGCAATTATACATGACCACAATCCTATCCCAGCACTTCTAGGATCAAATAGAAAACACCACTACAACTATCACCAACCTCAGCCAAACCTACAATATAGACGGTAGACACACCTGTTACCACCAACACAAAGACCAACAAAGATGGCATGCAACACAACCTCAGGTGTGCACTTATCAATGCACGATCTGTTCGCAACAAATGGCCAGCCATTACAGATCTAATATCCAACCACAACCTAGACTTACTAATGGTCACCGAGACATGGCTCTCAGATTCAGACACTGTTCTAGTTAACCAAATCTCTCTTCTCTTGTAACAGAGATAATAGAAGAGGTGAAGGAGTTTTCATAATAGCAAAATCTGCACTACAATACCGAATGACCCTAACCATGAGCACACAGCACCTAGACACGATAACTATTGCAAATAAAAGCAACACTATCAATCTCATTTACTCGGCACCAAACGCAGTATCAGATGATCTCTCCGACATAATCAACTTGGCTTGCAACCCCGATAATCCTAACAAACCAAATTGGTTGATGGGGGACTTTAACCTCCCCTCCCTACATCAGGATTTATCGTGTACCTTCCTAGATGCAATGACAAACCTTGGATACAAGCAAGTCGTAAACAACCCTACCCACCAACGAGGGAACATCCTTGATCTTATATTCGTTCCATCAGCAGCCACAAGTACAAGTAAACAAATTAAACTTTCTATCACTCCAGTCCCTTGGTCAGACCATACCTTGATTACATTTCGGATACCAGCAGATCCAAATACAAACATCCAACCAGTCACAACAACAGCAAACTCAAGGCGATTTAAGCCACTGGACATAGAGGTGCTCACCAAGCAAGCTCTACCTAAACTATCCCAGCCAATGGACACCCTGAATGAAATGATCTCCAACTGGAATGACAAACTTTGCCAGTACGCCCAACAACCAACCATACACAAGAAATCGCCACCCAATAATTGTACCAATAAAAAAAGGGATGCTCCATGGTTCTCTCCAGAGCTACGAACATCTCTACTTCAACTAAGGAAGCTAGAGAGAAAGTGGAGATGTGTCCATAACTCCTGGAACCAAGAAGAATACCTTAATCACCTGAAAATTCATCGCAAACTAACTTGGGCTACAAGGAAAGAGTTCCATTCCGAACTACTCGGCCGAGCACTAAACAGACCACGTGACCTATTCAGTTTAGTAAAAACGCTAACCAAAGAGCCATCGCCACCGCAACAAGAATTCATACAACCACAACTATACGCCAACTTCATCCAATCCAAAGTAGTCAAAACGAATACAACCTCATTACAAGTTCTGACCCAATCCCCCCAGGCTCCAACCGCACTCGTTAAATTCTCACCTCCATCAAGAAAAAACATTGAAGACATTATTGCCACAATAAATACCACCACAGCACCAAACGACCCATGCCCAGCACACTGGATCAGAACCTTGCATGCTGAGCTTAGCCCTTGCATAGCTAAGATCGCAAAACTCTCCTACCTATCTGGGGTTTTCCCTGCTGCCCTTAAACAGACATCAATTCGTCCACTGCTAAAGAACAACCAGATGGATCCAAAGAAGGAAGAGTCTGACCGCCCAATTTCTAGTATTCCTTACCTAGCCAAAATACTTGAGAAGGAGACTCAGAGACAGATCCAGAATCACATAGACACATCAGCCCCGTTGGACCCATGCCAACACGGATTCAGAGAAGCTCATGGAGTTGAAACACTCATGACTTCGCTATTCAACAAGCTCATATGCCGGATTGACAACATACAGATGGCCTTTGAGATGATCTTCCTTGATATATCGGCGGCACTTGACTCAGTTGACCATAAGATTCCTCTAGATAGGCTCCACGAAAAAGGCATACAAGGTCTTGCTTGGGACTGGTGCAAATCATACCTAGAAGATCGATGGCAACAGGTCCGTATAGGCAACAATACATCTGAGCCCTTCCGACAGAAGCAAGGAGTACCCCAAGGCTCCTCCTTATCTGCGCTGCTTTTTAATATATATATGCAGCCAATCTGCCAAATCACCAGAGACTTCGGTATTTCCTGCCTATTATATGCAGACGACGTGCTAATTTTCACACCTATCAATATCTCAAATCCTGACTACTCACCACTAATCAACTGCTTCAACGCAATAACTGACTGGCTCCTCAATCAGAACATGAGAATAAATTTCAAGAAAAACGAAGTCCTCATAGCAACAAGAAACAAGCGATTTGCTCCCCCACCAACCCTCATAGCAAGAGACGCAGAACTTCCAATCAAAGCCACCATAAGGTATCTTGGTGTGATGCTTCATCAACAACTTAATCTTAAGGAGCATATAAAAAACACCGTAAAGACAATTTACTACAAGATGAAAACACTGCGCCACCTGAGACCCATGCTGGAGACCAAAGATTTCCATACAACTTTCCAAGCAATAGTCACTCCTCATTTCAACTATGCGAATATCGTTCTACATGGTCTCCCCAAGAATACACTAAGGGGCATGTTTACTAAACATTCCTAATGTGCGGGGCCACGGTAGTGTGCCTGTGCCATATAAGGAGTGGGCGGTTCAGGCCGAAAAAGGAAAAAAAACGACCGTACGTGTGCGCGTCGCGTTAATGTGCGGGGCCCACATTAGCGCGTGGGAAGGCTAAGTGGGGCGCAGCTGGGCACATATAGAAACAGAGCTGTAGCACAACGGTGAAGACAATAACCAATGGTGCAGGGGCCACGGGTTCAATCCCCCAGTGTGCGCAACCCAAAAAGGCTGGCTGAGGCACCTCCTTGAATGTGGAAAAGTGTGTCAGGAGGCAAAGTAATTTTGTACGGCATAAGACGGCGCACTGTTCATTTTGGGCGGCATAAGGCGGCGCACTGTTAATTGTGGGCAGCAGGATGCGGCGTGCTGATGGGCACAAGGCGGCACGCTGATGCTAAAGCAAAGGAACACAGCCACAGCACAATGGTTAACACACTGACCAATGGTGCAGGGACCAGGGGTTCAATCCCTCACAATGCCCAGTGAAAAAGGCTAGCTGAGGCAGTATGTTTTATGTTGTGGAGTGCTGTAGGAGGCTTGTTAATTTTATTTTGTGATAACTACTAGCAAATGCACTCTCACAGCATGTTAACATAAGGCGGCCCATAAGGCACATGTTACAGTGCACCGTCCGCCAAGGCACCCTAGAATGTCCCCTATAGGGCAGCATGTATGTTGCGACACAGGATAATGTATAGTGCACCCTATATGGATGCCAACCATAAAGTGCCCTATAGGGCACCCCATAAAGCACCCTCAGAGGCACCTTATGGGTACAGTATGCTGAGGGTGTTATTGCAGGCATCAACATATGTACAGTAAATTAAAATAATGCTTTGGACAACACTATCACAGAACCCCACTGTGGGTTTGAACCCATGACCTCTGGCTGCACAGGCAGTGATGCAACCATTGGGCTACAGCTCTATAGCTGTAAGCAAGCCCCTGCCTGGCTGCAGATAGCCTGCACATCACATCACAGACAGTCCGCTGGTGTAAACAGGATAGGGTTAGGCCACCCGTACCCATGATGCACTGCACATGCAAATCAGCTGTCCACAGATGCACACAAGATGGGAACTGCACCCCTAAAGCTCCCCGGACAGGTAGGGGGAGGTGTCCGTGTGCACCCACACAGCACCTCGGCCTGGTAGGGTGTCCTGAGTGGGTGGACAAACGGCAAAGAGTAGCTAAACACCATAACATTGTGCGGTTACTGTGCTCACCCTGAGTTTGTGATGTTGCGCCCAGGACCAGGTCCACAACACCTTGCAAAGCTCCAAAGCAGCAATAACCTGTGAAATAGGTAGGTGCTGCATAAACATCTTGGAGGTCTCTGTCTGCCTCAGTTAGTGGAACCCCCTAGGTCAGGGGTGGGCACCTCCGGTCCTGGAGGGCCGCAGACCAGTCAGGTTTTCAGGATATCCCTAATGAACATGCATGAGATATATATGCATTAGAGATATCCTGCCAACCTGACTGGGTTGTGGCCCTCCAGGGCTGGATTTGGAGACCCCTGCCTTACACCTCTGTCATTTAAGATCGTGAGTGTGCAAGGTACAGATGTCCTAGAGATCGAAAGGATATATAGAATGTGTCACATTCCTCCTCGATTCTCACCACCACCAAAAAGTTGTCTAATAGACAATTTTTTTTGGTGGTGGTGAGAAGTGAGGAGGACTGTGACAAATTCTATCTAACCTTTTTGATGTCTTGGACATCTGCACCTTGTCCACTCACAATCTTAAATGACAGAGGTGTAAGGCAGGGGTCTCCAAATCCAGCCCTGGAGGGCCACAAACCAGTCAGGTTGGCAGGATATCTCTAATGCATATATATCTCATATATATCTCATGCATATTCATTAGAGATATCCCAAAAACCTGACTGGTCTGCGGCCCTCCAGGACCAGGTTTGCCCACCCCTGCCCTAGGTGGTTAAAACACAGTTCCCCCCCCCCCCCATGGCAGTAGAGTGGACCATCAACCCCAGTCCTGCTGGGGAACAGACACCCTACAGGGCAGTCCAAGCAGCTCCACACCCATCCATAACACAATAACAGACAGAAGGCCTGGATATTCACAGATGCACCCCACCACTATCTGATATTCTCCTGCAGCAAGCCATCAGCCACTGCACCCTGCAAGGTGCTCCATCAAGACACATACCATCTGTGCACAGTCTGCTGGTTGGTCCTGATGGAAATGCATGCACCCACAACTGGAGTGGCAACACACACAAGCAGATAAATCAGTGAAGAGGCCCCAACAGGAAACCCATATATATCACATGAGAGAAACACAGTACAGCACTATGGGTGTGCCTAGCCATGCTGCCGTCACTACACACTCAGGGTGAGAGTGATCCCCCAGCAGCACATACAGAGGTCACCCTGTCTGTGTAGGTGGTGGCCAGGCACTACCATGTCCCTGTCAGTGCCCTATGCCCTGTGCAGCTGCATCCTGGTCAGCCCACCCTGTCTGAGATGTACCCATGGTCCCTTGCTACTCATTATGCACATTGGCAGGCCAATACTGGCAACAGTGCTGGCAGTGTGGGCTGTGGAAGGGGCTTGCAGCCAACACCTCCTGTATAGACAGACACACACTTCCACACCTATGCCATCATGGTGCTACTATTGAGGCGGTAATTAGCCTTGCCCACCAAACCGGTCCTGGGCACGGCAAGGCATGGATATGGTACGCAGTACTGCTGGGGGTCACTCCCCAGGGTGGTAAACACCATCAGAGGCCAGGCCTGGAGCACGCCCTGCATACACCTAACAGATTGTTCTGATGGGGTCATCTAGCAGTATGTGCGTAACGTATGGATATCTATCTGCCAGTACTCCTAGCAAACGTCTCAGAGCTGTGTACCGTATACCTCAGGTGTAGGGTGACATTGCTAAGGTATGCAGGTGCTAGTATTGGGAGATGCACACAGGGGCCAATGTTCTGCTTCTCCAGGAGACATTGGCCAATGGGGCCTGTGGGTGTGGGTGTGGGTGTGTCTGGCCCTGTTGGCTGCTGCTTTACAGCAGAGATTCCCAACTCCAGTCCAGGTTTGCATCACACTGTTTGGGTTTTCCTGCAGTCCCTCATGAATATGCATGAGCTACATCTACATGCCATGGGGGTGGTGCATAGATATACAGCACAGGCATTTGTATGAGTGGCAGCATGGAACCTGACTGGTGTGTGGCCCACCAGAACTGCATTTGGAAGATTCTGCTCTAGGTACTGCCCCTGTTCATGGTGTCTGTGCTCAGTGGGGTAAAACATAGACGTAGTACCATTGCATATGTCCTCGCCACGAAAGGTGTGTCCTTACTATCACTGTTTAGTTGTGGGAAAAATATGTGGGCAGGATTGGTGGCAGCCCCAGCTGGGCTTTGATCCTGTGATTTTCTGTTCTTGCATGCACCGTCTGTGTGCACTGCACCACTGTGTAGCCACAGATTGGTTGGATTCCCTGGAACATCCATGACTGTGGATCCGGCAGGGCCTGTCTATTGCAGTGGACTGTGCCAGCCTGCACATGGCTAGGCCTCTGTCTTCTGTGGCTAGCAGCTACTGCCCCCTGCACCACATGTACTCGTCCGCCAACATGCTGGCATGAGCTTCTCTCAGAAAAAGCAGATGACATGATTGCAATGTGGCAGTACGGGACTGTATTTGGGGGACTTGGCTGTAGGTAATGCCCATTGTTGTGGTGTGTGTGTGGTGTTGGGTAAAATATGGGTGTTTTCCCCATGCTTATGTTCCCTGCAATACAGGGGTGTCTGCGCTATCTTTGTTTAGTGGTGGGTAAAATATAAGGACTGGGCTGGCAAGTGCCCCAGCTGGGATTTGAGCTTCTGACCCTCTGGTCCTAGAGGTACTGGCTCTGTCTGCCGCACCACACTCTGCCCACAGAAACAGTGCAGCCCCTGGAGGTAGTAAACCTGGCAGGATGGAGTCGCAAACCCTGCTCTACGCATTTTTACTGTGGGCACATGCACCCTGTCTGGTGACACAAGTGCACATAAACCCCGGAAATGACCACAGAAAATGGGGGACACAATATCACCACGCTGGGCAACAGTGATATTAATGGGCAACCATAGAAACCACTCCCAGGAAAGCTCCAACAAAAAGGAAATGTTTTTTGGAAGAGTCTCCGCTCCGTACACCTTTCCAAAAATCATTTCTTTTTGTTGGAGCTATCCTGGGTGTGTTTTTTTAGTTTTGCCCATTACTATAACTGTTCCCCAGCTGAATTCCTATTTTACCATTTTCCTTGTGGTCCTTTTCTATTTTTAATTCCACTTTTGGGCTGTGCACATGTATCACACTGCTCACGTTTTTCAGGTTTCCCCGGTTTTGCTGTACATTGCTGACGGAAATGGTTTCTCTTCCCTTTAAATGCATTCTTCCCTCCCCTTCCCCGCCCATTAACCCCTTCTCTCCGCCCCTCCGGGGCCTTCCTCCGCCCTCCGTTAGCCTTTCCATGCCTCTATCGGACATTTGCGGGCCCATACTTGTGCGGGGCCCGTTATTGTGCCGTGCACCTGTGTGGGGGTGACACGCATGATTGCGGGGCGTTTAAGCGCTCTTAAGTACCGCTTTTAGTGCGCTATTTTGCGGCGCGCAAATTAGCGGTTTTTAGTAAACATGCCCCTAAGCCCACTTCAACTAGCGATGAACGCAGCGGCCCGCATCTTGTCCGGAACTTCAAAGAGAGATCACATAACACCGATCCTAATCGATTTGCACTGGCTCCCGATAAGTTGCAGAATATTATATAAAACTCATCACTTTCAAGGCCATTAATAAAATATCCCCTGCATCAATCTCAAATCTCCTCCCCCATGCACCAAACAATAGATCCAGGAGAATAGTAGCCGAAAACACACTAGTTACTCCTAGTAATTCCACAAAATGGACGCAACTAACTACTAACAGAGCTTTTGTGTCTTTTGCTCCCAAATGCTGGAACAAACTCCCCCCCAGCATCAGATCCATCAAGGACATCATACAATTTAGAAAAGCCATTAAGCACTATCTATTCACTATGCACTTCAACCTACCTTACCTACATTAACATTGCATTCCGCCTGACCACATTAATTGCCTCTCACATAGCTATAACCCAGAACAGATGTAATTGAACTGCGTAAAGTGCTGCTTCTCTGTAAATATCAGGCCACTATGTTACCTGTTTAAATGTATATAGTTTTCCCCGGTTCATACCCAGTTTATATTCCATGTTATCTGTAAACCTATGTCAGTTTTCTCCTCTCTAGGTAATATCTTGTTTAATGTGAACCGCACTGATGATGAATAGTGCGGTATATAAAAACTGTTAAATAAATAAAATAAAATCCCATGACATTTTAATTTTGCCAAGTCTCTCATAACAAATGCTGTCTGAAAAAGATGGAATTGTAGGGCGGCCTTGAACTTAATGAATACCATACTGAGTCAGACCAAGATCCAGCAAGTCCAGTATCCTGTTATGCATCCTTTAGATCCAGAGAGAATACCCAATCTCCTTTGTTACGATAAGGGAGTACGGTGGATCCAGATATTTGTTCAGATCTCTTAGGTATAGAATGGGACAGAATACCCCCTGTTTTCTTGGTGATCAGGAAATACCTGGAATAAAATCCTCTCCATTTTTGCTGTGGTGGCATGAGCTCAATAGCTAGAACTTTTTGAAGGGCAGTGATTTCTTGCATAAGTAGTTCCTTTTGCTGAGGATTTAAGGAAAATGAATCAGCCCCTGCTTCCCATCAGCCCCTGCGGGCTTAACAGAGACGCGAGGGAGACACTCTTCCTTCGCGTATCTGCAAGCCGGCGCAGAGGGGCTCAGCCGCGCTGGGAGACTTCCGCCGGGCAGAGGGAGCCCCGCGGGACACTCCATGCCTCTGCGGCGGCAGCGGCCAGCTTTTTTTTTTTTTAAATTTAATTAAGAAATAAAAAGCAGAATGTTCTTTGCGCGGGGCCCCCCGAAACGCGGGGCCCTGTGCAAAAAACATTCTTGCTCAATGGACGGGCCGGCCCTGAAAGGATAATAATACAATCATTCACAAAAGTTCCCAATAAACCTAATAGTCCATTACTTATTTGCAGATAATTTAGTCCTGCTTTTCAGCAGTTCTTCAGGAGTGTGCTTCACCTTTCTCTGAAGGTTAAGTTTGGTTTCTCTCAAAATTTGAACCTCTCATTCTCATAGGCAAAATATTTTTGTCCCTTTTTCCAATGTGATGCACTGATCCATTCATTTGCTGGTAGGAGATACTCTATTGTGCTATACACCATTAAATTGCCTTCATCAGTTTACTGTTTCATCAGAATGCTAGCTCCTTTCCTTTTACCCACTTCATGCCGCAGAACATTTTTTCATTACTTGCATCATTTTACCAACTACATACATAGGTCCTTTTCATGTTTCTATACCATACTAATGTATCCTTATTTGGCAAGGTTGCTAAGAACATCAAACAACTGTTAAAAACTTAGTATTGTTGTAAACAAATAGTAGGCAGAAAACATAAGCTTAGATTCTTCTCAATAAGCATAATGGATATATGTGCTCATTCTAAATAGCAACTGTCTATGAGGCAGCCATGAGGCTCTTACACAAGTGATCAGCCTGACCCTTCCCCCAAGCCATAAGGCTCTTACACAAAGCAATCAGCCTGCTAAGAGAAGGCATTAAGATTTCAGTAGACACCCTTCCCCCACTCCAGGTCTGAGCACAATATCCCCTAGCCCAGAAATCAACAGACCAGAGCACACCGGTCTGGACAGGTCACCCAGGTACCTTCCCCAGGGGTTGCTGATTGGTGGACAGGAAATACCTGTGGCAAATGGGATTATAGAATGAGTTTAAAATTGTACTGTATATAAGGCATTGTAGGACGTCCCTTGGGGCTCAGAACTTTTGTGGAGATTGCTGGTTTCTCTGTCTGGGCCTGTGCGCACATTAAAGATCCTGTGTTTGCATACCAGCCTGTCTGTGAGTATTCCTTCTGTGGGTGAGTGAGAGAATTAGAGCTTTAAGCTGATTGGCTGCTACATCTAAACAATTAATTATGGCGTTTACTACTTCCTGCAACTGAAATTTAAAGAAAACCCTTCAGTACACTTTGTCTCTGGACACTAAAACCTAAAATTCAAATACAGAGAAACAGGTACATAAGAACATAAGATATGCCATACTGGGTCAGACCAAGGTCCATCAAGCCCAGTATTCTGTTTCCAACAGTGGCCAATCTAGGTCATATGTACCTAGCAGTTTCCCCAAGAGACACAAGTTCCACAATGCTTGTACTGGGTCAAGCATTGATATCTTCGGTCACGTCTTAATAATGGTATATGGACCTTTCCTCCAGGAACTTGTCCAAACCTTTTTTAAACCCAGCTACACTAACAGCCTTTACTACATCCTCCGGTAACAAATTCCAGAGTTTGATTACACGTTGAGTGAAAAAATATTTTCTTTTATTAGTCTTAAATAGTTTACCCTGTAGCTTCATTGCATGTCCCCTAGTCTTTCTATATTCTGATAAGGTAAACAATCGATCTACGTTTACCCGTTCCACTCCATTCATTAATTTATAGACTTCTATCATATCTCCCCTCAGTCGTCTCTTTTCCAGGTTAAAGAGCCCTAACCTTTTTAGCCTTTCTTCATAGGAGTATCCTTCCATCCCCTTTACCATTTTGGTGGCTCTTCTCTGTACCTTTTCTAAAATCGCTATATCCTTTTTAAGATACGGCGACCAGAATTGCACACAATATTCAAGGTGCGGTCTCACCATGGAATGATATAGAGGCATTATGATATCTTTTGTTTTATTTTCCATTCCTTTCCTTATCATACCTAGCATTCTATTTGCTCTCTTGGCCGCCGCTGCACACTGGGCCGAGGGTTTTAACATGGTATCCACAATGACGCCTAAATCTTTTTCCTGGGTGGTGGTTCCTAATGTGGAACCTTGCATCGTGTAACCATAGTTTGGGTTGTTCTTCCCTAGGTGCATAACCTTGCACTTGTCCACATTAAATTTCATCTGCCATTTTGATGCCCAGTCTTCCAATTTATCAAGATCCTCTTGCAATTTTTCACAATCTTCTTGGGTTTTAACAACTTTAAATAGTTTTGTGTCATCTGCAAATTTGATAACCTCACTCGTTATTCCACTTTCCAGGTCATTTATGAATATGTCAAAAAGCAGCGGACCCAGCACAGATCTCTGGGGTACACCACTAATCACCTTTCTCCATTGGGAAAATTGGCCATTTAACCCTACCCTCTGCTTTCTATCTTTTAACCAGTTCCTGATCCACAATAGTACACTGCCTCCTATCCCATGACTCTTTAGTTTTGCCAAAAGTCTCTGATGAGGGACCTTGTCAAAGGTTTTCTGAAAGTCCAGATACACAATATCAACTGACTCACCTTTGTCCACCTGCTTATTCACTCCTTCAAAAAAACATAACAGATTAGTAAGACAAGATCTTCCTTGTCTAAAGCCATGTTGGCTGTCTCCCATTAGGCTGTGACTATCTACATGCTGAGTAATTTTATTCTTTATGATGGTTTCTACCATTTTTCCCGGTACTGACGTCAGGTTCACCGGTCTGTAGTTTCCCGGATCACCCCTGGAACCCTTTTTAAAAATTGGTGTTACATTGGCGATCCTCCAATCTTCAGGTATTAGAGATGATTTTAATGATAGTTCACAGATTACTGATAGCAGGTCTGCAATCTCATATTTCAGTTCTTTCAACACCCTTGGATGTATACCATCCGGCCCAGGTGATTTGCTTCAGTTTATCTAATAGTTGTAATACATCTTCCCGATGTATCGATATTTCCTTCAATTCTTCCACACCTTTAAATACCACATCAGCCATGGGTAACATCCCTACATCTTCTTCAGTAAAGATGGAGGTGAATTTATCCTAAAATTCAGCACCTCTTGGTGTTACTGTCCGGTTCAGCAATCATCAGCACAGAGCTTAACAATGCAAAGTAATTACCTTGAATCTTACAGTATGTTTACTAAACCGTCTTAACGTGCACCCGGCGATAGTGTGCAGGCCGCCATAAAAGGAGTGGTGTTTCGTTCTTAATGTAGCAAAACGGGATTATCGCGCGATAACATGCGCTGCGCACATTATGGGGCGAGACGCTGCTAAGCACGTTAACGCGCGGTAATCTTAAGTAGGCGCGCAGAGATGCAAACACAGAAACAGAGGTGTAGCACAATGGTTAATACACTGACTGAATTGTAGAAAGACGGTATATAAAAACTTTTAAATAAATAAATAAATACACTCTAGGAAGAACTACAGCTCCCAGAGTCCATTGTGACACTCCTACACAGTAATACCCCTAGAAAAGACTGCAGTTCCAGCACTGTGACACTCCCACATAGTAATCCTTTCTAGGAAGGACTACAGCTCCCAGAGTGCACATACAGCAATACACTCTAGGAAGGACTACAACTCCTGCACAGTAATCCCACCTAGGAAGGACTACAGCTCCCAGAGTGCAATGTGACACTCCCATAGAGACACTAGTTTATTTGTAGGGCTCTTTGGCTGGAACTTGTTCTGTGCATATAATATCTTTGTTTCTATAGCTCAGACCTGTGAAATCCTCCAGGGCATTCTGTTGTTAGTAACTCCTCTCTCCTTCCCTGCTTTTATCTGCCTGAATATCTCAGGAAGTGGATCTGTGAGATGACTCAGCATTAGTACAGCCCCTTTCACAGGCTTCCCAGGGCTAGGGGAGGGCACTCGGTCTTCAGCCTCCCTCCCTTTGTCTCTGTTCTCACTTCCTCCCACTGAAGCCAACAGGAAAGACGCTTGGTACTTGGTCCAGCAAAATTCACACCACCAGCTTTGCAAAGAGGGAATCAAGGCGTGTTCCAGAGAAGGGCAGGAGAATGGCCGCAGGGTTTTCTGCTCAGCAGGTAGGAGACTGGCAGGAGACGGGCAGCAGGGGAGAAAATGCCACGATCCAGCCTTGGAGACACACACACGCTGCATGGGGCAAGCAGAAGGGGAAATGAATCCGGAAATGCTCAATCCAGGAAAGAAGTTCTGCTCTTTATTCCTTGCAAGCCTCTGAGGCTTTTCCATCTCATTCCCCTCCCGTGATACTCTGTTTCTGTTTCCTGCAATGTCTTTGGATTCTCTTTTCCTCTCTCGCTCTTTCTTTTGCACAATTTCTTTTGTGTCAGTTTGCAGAAAATAAGACCCAGATACACATGCACACAGGTGGACATTCAGACCTTTACACTTCATTCTCTGCACACATCCAACAGACAGCTAAATCCTGTCTCTTCTTTCTCTGTAACACTGGCAAAATTTGTCCCTTCCTTTCTACATACACACTAAGGGGTATGTTTACTAAAGGGTGCTAAAGTGCGCTGGGCGATAATGTGCAGGATGCCATAAAAGGAGTAGGCATTCCTGTCTAAACGTAGCAAACCGGGAGTACCGTGCGATAAGGTCTGTGGCGCACATTATCGGGCGAAAGAGGGAGCAGCGTGCGTCAACGCGCGTTAATCTTAAGTAGGCGCACTGACCTACAAATGCAGTAATAGCTGTAGCACAATGGCTAATACATTGACTGATGGTACAGGGATCATGGGTTCAATCCCCCAATGGGCCTGATGAATAAGGCTGTCTGAGACATTACCCTTTACATTTACTCAGTGCTGTCTGAGGCATTTTCTTTTTTATTTTAAATCTGTGCTGGCAGCAAACACACCCTCAAAGTGCCGTAACCTAAGGTGCTGCATAAGGCGCCCTATAAGGCACTCCAGAGGGCACATTATAAATTGCACTGTCTGCCAAGGCACCCTATAATGTTGCCGATAGGGCGCCTTATAAGGCACTTTATAGGGCGCCCTATGAGGCACCGCAAGGTTACAGCACTGTTTTCAATGGCAGCACTGCGCACGTTAACCCGCGGTAATCTTAAGTAGGCGCGCTGACACTCAAACAGAGCAGCAGAGGTGTAGCACACTTGGTAATACACTGACTTATGGTACAGGGGTCATGGGTTTGATCCCCCAGTGTGCCTAATCAACAAGGCTGGTTGAGGCATCACCCTTTACATTTAAGCAGTGGATTGTGAGGCATTTTATTTTTATTTTAAATAGTGCTGCCAGCAAACACACCCTCACAGTGCCATAACCTAAGGTGCCGCATAAGGCGCCCTATAAGGCACTCCAGAGGACACATTATAAAGTGCATTGTCCACCAAGGCACCCTACAATGTCCCCTATAGGATGCCTTATAAAGCACTTTATAGGGCACAGTATAAGGTGCCATATAGGGCACCCTATAAGGCACCTTAAGGTTACAGCACTGTGAGAGTGTTTTTGCTGGCAGCACTAATATACATTAAAAACAGACAATGCCCCTGACAGCCCTATCAAATAACACCACTGTGGAATCAAGCCAATGACTTCTGGCTCTACAGGCAGTGAAGTAACCAGTGGGCTACAGCTCTATAGTTGCTAACAAACCTCTGGCTGGCTACAGAAGGACTGCACGTCACCACACAAACATTCTACTGTGGTTACCAGGAAAGGGGCAACCCATCCATACCTATGATGCACAGCACATGCAAGTCAGCAGTCTACAGATGATCACAAGATGGGCTATGCACCCCACAGCACCTCAGCCTAGTAGGGGGTGCCGACGGTGTGTGTTAGTAGCACAGAGTAGCTACAGACGTCACATTGTGTGGGTATTGTGCTCACCCTGAGGGTGAGGTGGGGCGGCCAGCACCAGGTCTGCAGCACCTTCAATGGCTGAAATAGGCCATATTGCAGGTACCCATTGCATGCGTGCGTGCATGCAGTTTGTCAAACACACCTAGAATACATTAGTGCCCATCTGAAGTTGTCAGTCAGGTCTAGCCCTTATGGATCTATATTTCCAGCCAAACACATATAACTGCAGACAGTCTGCTAGCTAGTCCATGTTCCTGGAAAAGATGTGTGCACCCAAAGCTGGGATGTGAGCACACCCACCAAGCAGATAAGTCAGTGAGTAGGCCTCAGAGAGGAGAACCTACATATTTCACTTAAGAAAAATACAGTATAGCACTATAGGGGAGCCTAGCCATGCTGTGGTTACTGCTCAGTTATTTATTTTATTTATTTATTTATTTATTTATTTCCATTTCTTATATACCGCACTTTTAATCAGTGCGGTTTACAAAAGAACAATTTAAACACAATGATACAGTCAGCATTGGTTTTTTACAATGAACAGGGTAGAAAACCTTGGCGGTAAACAGGGTTAACTATATACAAAAAACATGGTTGAAGGTAGGGTTAACTATGTACAATGGCATTTTGGTTAACTACATGGGAGTGGCCAATAGATATGATTGTAGTACAGTATAAATACAGTATGGGTAAAGTGTGCAGGTATGAATCATCATGATTAGCCATTTTCCAGCGGGGTCAAGTGGGTAAGGTCAACATGCGGGCTATGTTCAATCGGCGTTGCTTCGGGGTAGTAGATTAGGAACAAGTGATGTTTTAAGACCTTTCTGAATGTCATGAGACTAGTGATGGCTCTGATTTCAGGTGGAAGAGCATTCCAGGCTCTGGGTGCAACCAGTGAGAAGGCTCTAGAGGCTGTTGATTTAGAGCATTTTGTAAGGAGTATCGGAAGGTCAATAGAGTTCAGTGCAGCAGATCTCCTGGATCTGTTTGTTGGAGTGACGTGTATCATATTGCTGATAGGTGATAGGGATGGGCTCTTTGCAGCTTTAAATGTCATGACCAGGGTTTTGTATAGGGTTCTGGCCTGGAGGGGTAGCCAGTGTAAACTCTTCAGTATTGGAGTTACGTGCTCTGAGCGTGGAGCACCTACGAGAATTCTCGCGGCTGCATTCATGGCCAGACAAAGGGGATTTAGAGTAGATTGTGGGAGACCGTGTAGTATGCTATTGGCAAAATCCAGGTGAGGTAGTACCAGGGCTTGGAAGATAGTACGGAAATCGGAGTAGTCAAGAAGAGGTCGGAGATTACGTAGGGATCGAATCTTTTGGTAAATTGAGTTTGTTGTTTTCTTGATGTGTGCTGACATATCAAGTAGCTGATCTAATGTAATCCCTAAGTATCGGATTGTGGGTTGTGATTTCAGTACAATGTTATTTACTTGTAATGAGGCAGGAAGTATGAATGTTGGATTCCGTGTTATGCAGCACAGCCATATTTATTAGAGGCAGCATGGAACCTGAATGGTCTTTGGCCCTCCAGGACTGCATTTGGGAGACTCTGCTCTAGGTAATGCGCATGTTTATGGTGTCTGTGCTCTGTAGGGTAAAATGTAGGCGTTTTGGGCATGTTTACGTTATCTGCAATAAAGGTTCTGTCTGTATAACCATGTTTTAGTAGGGGGTAAAATATGGGGACTGGGTTGGCAGGGGCTGCAGCTGGGACTTGAACCTATGACCTTCTGGTCCTGAATACACTGGCTGTGTGTATTGCACCACCATGTTGCCACAGAGACAATGCATTCCCTGGGGATACCATAACTGTTCATTAGACAGGGCCTGTCTGTTGCAGTGCATGGCACCCACCTACATAGGGCTAGGCCATGGTCTGCTCTGGGCAGCTGCCACTGCCCCCTCCACCACCAGTACCCCTCCGCCACCATGCTGACATGCCCTTCTCCTGGTGGTGCGCAGTCTCAGGCCATCCAGTGTGCGGGTAGGCGGCTGCCTATGGTGAGGGTTCTGGGGTAGGGGTGCCTGCATAGCTGTCCACGCTTCCCCCCAGCACTGCCTGCCAATGTTCTGTGCCCTTGGGGGTACCTGGTGGGTACTATCCCCTGTGACGCTGTGGGAAACACACTCGTGTCCATGTTGGGCCTCATCAGTTGCTGTCTGGCTGCTCTACTGTTTCAGCATTCCTATGGGCCACCTAGGCATCACCCTAGTCTGCACTGTGGCCCAGCTGCAACACAGCATGTCCCGCCTGCAGCCCTCTGTGTCCCCTTTTCCATCATCTGTCCAGTTGCCCGTTCCGACATACCCACCCTTGCTGTTGCAGGACATGTGCACGCCATAGGAAGCATGTTCAATAGAAAGGGAAAACCCTGATCAGCGCTATTTCACTGTGGGATCATTCACCTTGTATGGGGACAGAGCATAGATCCTTCCAAAATTAATATCATTTTGGAGCTTTTTTGGTAGTGTTTTTGATGTTTCCAATTAATATCATTATTGGCCAGCTTGGTTATGGTTTTTTTTCCAGTTTGTTGAGGTCATTTTCAATGTTTATTTGCCCTTTTGTTCCATGCACATGTTTCACACTTATCACTTTTTGTAGGTTTCCCTGGTTTTGCTGTACATTGCTAATGGAAATGGGTTTTTTTCCCTTTAAATCTGCTCTAACGCCAGGTTTTCACTGGCGTTAGTTTTCAGCCCTGGACTCCATGGCATTAGTGTGCAGGGAGCCTTTCCCCTCCCACTCTCCACCCATTGACCCTCTCTCTCCTCCCCTGGGGAGCCTTCCTCTGCCTCTGGGGAGCCTTCCTCCGCCCTCCGGGAGCCTTTCTCTGCCTTCAGCGTGCGTTCTCGCGTGCTAAGCTACCTTATCGCCCGGTAAGGTGCCATTATCGGGCAATAAGGTACCTTATCGCTCAATAACGTGACAGCAGCGCAAATAGCGCCCTTTAGTAAACATACCCCTAAGACTTTTATCCACTCTTTAGTTACCTCCCACCTAGATTATTGCAACCTCCTCCTTGCTAGTCACCCTCTCACCTTTGGAGGTGTGGTGATGAGGAGCTGTTCAGGACTTTGAAGGTTGTGAAGATGGATTTAAATTTAATGTGTTTCTTTATTGGAAGCCAATGCAGTTGTTTGAGAAGAGGTGTAATGCGTTCTGTGGCTTTATTTGCGTTGGGTAGGATTCATGCAGCAGTGTTAAGTGAAAGTTGGAAAGGGTGGATGGTTGAGTTTGGTATGCCTTGAAAGATAATATTACAGTATGTGGGAAATAGTGCCGCCTAGATTAATAGATTATTCCCTCACTTGGTTTGCAGCTTGTCGTGCTGTGAGGGCTTGTGTGCATCAGTGATGCTGAGAGCTAAACTATCGGTAGTTTAACTACTGGCAGGGTCTCCCAAGATGGACAGGTCTCATCTGAGGTGCCAGACCAAGACAAACCACCCATCTGGGCAGCAGCAGAATGGGATAGTGTTGACGGCGGAGGATCACTTTTCTGTGACAACGGCAACAACACCAAACTTAAACTGCGCGGAAGAAAGGCCCGGCAAAGTAGTTGGAAAATATGGGCTTGGCAACAGAAATGAAGCTGGAGAAAGACTGATAGAATTCTGCAAGACCAACGATCTATTCATCTCAAACACCTTCTTCCATCAACACAAGCGGCGACTGAACACGTGGACTTCACCCAATGGATTGTAGAAAAATCAAATTGACTACATCTGTGGAAGTCAGCGATGGAAAAGTTCTATAACATCAACAAAGACAAAACCTGGAGCTGACTGTGATACAGATCATCAACTACTAGTATGCAAACTCAAGCTAAAGTTGAAAAAGAGCAAACCACTCATGAATGCAGCAAAATATGACCTTGAGAATATACCACTGGAATTTAAAGACTGCCTGCAAAATTGATTTGCTGCTTTAGATACAAATGACAGAGCTCCAGAAGAGTTATGGAATGACATCCAGAAGGGTGTGTTGGAAGAAAGCGAGAAGTGTCTACAAAAGGTGAAAAAGCAAAAACGGCCAAAATGGATGACGGAAGAAACTCTGAAAATTGCCCAGAAACGCAGAGAAGCTAAAGCCAGAGGAGAAAGAAAGACAATAACAGAACTCAACAGAGATTTCCAACTTGCAGCAAGACAGGACAAGGAAAAGTACTACAACGACGCATGCAAGGAAATAGAAGCAGAAACCATTAGAGGAAGAACAAGATCGGCTTTCCTAAAGCTACGAGAGTTAAAGAAAAAGTTCCAGCCTCGAATTGGAATGTTACAAGTTGCTCAAGGTTCTATGTTGAATGATGCTGAGAAGATCAAGAAAAGGTGGAAGGAATATACAGAGTTTTTATATGATAAAGATCAAGTGGAGCAACAGCCGTTTCAACCTGTACCTCATGATCGGGAACCATTGGTGATGAAAGAAGAAGTTGAAGCAGCATTGAAAGCCTTATCAAAGAACAAAGCACCAGGCATTGATAGCATTCCCATAGAAGTATTACAGCAATCTGATGCAGCTGTTACCATACTTACAAGGCTCTGCTATGAAATATGGAAGAGAACATCATGGCCAACTGACTGGAAAAGATCTGTGTTTATACCAATACTAAAGAAAGGTGATCCAACTGACTGTGGAAATTATCGCACAATCGCTCTGATCCCACATGCTAGCAAGATTCTACTGAAGATTATTCAAAAGAGACTACAACCATACCTTGAACAAGAACTACCTGAAGTGCAAGCAGGGTTCAGGAAAGGGCGAGGAAAGAGAGACATCATTGCGGATGTGAGATGGATCCTTGAAAAGACTAAAGAATACCAAAAGGATATCTATTTGTGCTTTATAGACTATAGCAAGGTTCTCCTAGGACAAGCAGGATGTGTCAGCCACACCTGGTGTCGTCCCCGACGGCGCCGTGACGGAAGTGCTCTATAGCTCAGAGGCTTCTGAGCATGTGTGAGGTGGTCCCACCTCCCCAGCCCGCCCCTAGCCGGCCAGTTTTTTTCCTTCCGCCTTCGCATCAAGACGGACTTACAAGCTCTCTTACACCCTTTAATTTTAAATGCCTACACAAGACCAAAAAAGGACAAAACCAGGTTTCAAAAAGTGCCTTACCTGCAACAGGAATATGAATATCTCAGACACCCACCAAGACTGTGTCAAATGCCTGGGGACTTCTCACATAGTGGAGAACTGCGACAGCTGCGGCCGGATGTCCCCCAGGGCCAAGAGACACCGGGAGCAGTCTCTGCGAGATCACCTCTCCCCCACTGCTCCTTCCACTTCCCGGGACACGGAGAAATCGAAATGTAAGCAATCCAGATCGGTTAACCCCGCCGAGCACTCCGGTGCTCCGAAACACGCTGCCTCCAAGAAACCGCGGCTGGGTAAGAAGGTTGACCGCTCTGGATGTCCTGCTCACGGAGAGGCCTCTGCCAGTTCGGTAAGCCCCTCTCCTGCTGCTTCTACTCAAGCTCCGTCTCCCCGACCACGCGGTCTTCCGTCCGGCCAAGATGGCGCTGCCCTCGTGGCCCCGCCAGGCCACGCCCCCGGACACGCCTCCTCCAATCTTATTGGCTGCTGCGAATCCTCGTCATCAAGCGCCGAAAGGATCTCCCGGGGCAGCCCTTCAAGACCTCCTGACTCAGCCCCTTCACCCTCGGCGCCGGAGCAGCAAGCACGGGCTTCCTCCCACCGGCACAGGAACACTGAACGCCGCGCCGGCTCTCCCGAACGCCGCGCCGGCTCTGATGAACGCCGCGCCGGCTCCTATGAACGCCGCGCCGGCTCGGATGATGGCGCGGCTCTTCCGCGCCACGGAGGGATGTCACATCAACGGGCTAAAAGCGGGGAATCCCCCCGGGAACGCCATTCTGCATCCTCAGACCGCGCTGATCCTCAGCGCCGCCGAGGGAGCCACGAGCACACCGCTGACAACAGGGCACCCCCCTGTCAGCGCTCCAACGAGGAGAAAGGCAGGAAAAAGTCTGCCAAGCGGAGACATCTATCCCCTTCAGAGGAGAGGTACTCCCGTGGCGCTTCCACCGACAGCAGAAGATCCAACTCTCATCACAGTAAGAGGCATAGGAGCAGCAGATCTGAATCCACTTCTTCTGCCATTCTAAATCTGCTATCACGCCTGGTGGAACAGACTGCTCCAAGGCGGCCAGACCAGCATCCTAGGGCTGTTAGCCCGGAAGAGGCTCACTCTCAGTACCCCAGACTCTCGCCTAGAGCGCGGACTCCCTCCTCAGAGAAATCTCCCTCACCAGCACGACTGGACTCCGGAGCGAGCGACACCGAGAACCAGGAGCCTTGCTCTGAGATGGAGGACTCAGCGCCAGTCTCTGACAACTTCAAAAACTCAACGGACGAGGCAGATGAGCCTCCACCCACGGTACCTGAGGACCTCACCTACCCGAAATTCCTCAGGAAAGTGGTCTCCAAGCTGGGTCTGACCACCGAGGAGTCAACAGACGAAAAAGATCCAGAGGTCATGAAGTACCTCAGCGGCCCGAAGCCAGCCATGGCTCTTCCCCTCCACCGCAAATTGAAGGACAAGCAGCTGCAACTATGGCAGTCCCCAGCATCCGGTCAAGCCTTCGCCAGGCGTATGGACACCAAATATATTGTCCACTCGGGACCCGGATTCACCAAAACGCAGTTGCCCCACCAGTCGATCGTGGTGTCCTCAGCTCTCAAGAGATCCAAGTCCACGCGCACCCAGACAAATCATCCTCCAGGTCGGGACCCCAAACGTCTAGACGACATTGGAAGGAAAGTGTTTCAAGGGGCCATGCTCAACGCCAAAATAGCAGCCCACCAATTTCAGCACGTCCTCTTCCAGGATTCCCTCCTAGCCGACCTCAAAAAGCTTCTGCAAAATCTTCCCAAGGACTCACGATCAGCGGCTGCAACCCATCTGCAGGAGTTAGCCGAAGGCAGCAAGCATCTGATGTGCACCGCATTCGACGCATTTGACACTGCCGTCCGAACAGCCGGCACGGCCATCTCGGCCCGCCGCTGGGCGTGGCTCCGAGCCTCAGGACTCTCTGACAACACCCATGACCGGATTGCGGACGCCCCCTGCTCAGGTGACTCCCTGTTCGGGACAAGGTAGCCGACACTGTTAAAGATATCAAAGAGGACTGCACCACCTTAAAGACTCTAGCAGCAGACGGACTCGAACGCCCCTCCTGGAACCAGAGAGGGGGCTACTTCAGGAAGCCATTCGCCTCTTCTAAACAGTTCTATGGCTCCAACCGCCAGTGGCAGCCGCCAAAATCGAGGCCAAGCTATCAAAAGGCGCCCTTTCAGCGACAACAACCGCGTCAGCGTAAGCAGAAGCAGTCCAACCCCTCCCACTCTGGGAAAGAACCCGCCTTCTGACTATGCCCCAGTTGGGGGTCGCCTGTCGCTGTTCCTCTCAGCCTGGCAAGAGATCACCACGGACAAGTGGGTCCTGCAGATAGTCCAGTCGGGCTACCGCTTGCCTTTCTCCACCTTCCCACGTCAGCACAAGCGACCTACCAGCCAACCCCCTCAGCACCTCCAACAGCCGCTGCAGGAACTCTTACAGCAACTCCTCCGGGCCAGAGTGATAGAGCGAGTACCCTCGGGAGAGGTCAACACTGGCTTCTACTCCCGGTACTTCCTTATTCCCAAGAAGAATGGGGCCTACGTCCTATCCTGGACCTCAGGAGGTTGAACAACTTCATAATCAAAGAGAAGTTCAGGATGTATTCGCTCAACTCCATCCTTCCCCTCATCAGAGCGGGGGACTGGTTGGCGACGCTGGACCTCCAGGACGCCTACTCCCACATCCCGGTCCATGCTTCACACAGGAAATTCCTCAGATTCACAGCACTGGGCGGCCATTACCAGTATCGAGTCCTGCCATTCGGCCTATCTCCAGCACCCAGGGTTTTCACGAAGTGTGTGGCGGTGGTGGCGGCGCACCTCCGCAAACAAGGAGTCGCCATCTTTCCCTACCTGGACGACTGGCTCCTGTCGGCGGATTCAGCTCACGGACTGCACAGAGCGGTGCGCCTCACGACAGACCTGCTGACCAGAGTGGGCTTCCTTCTCAACAAGGAGAAGTCCAGGCTGGAGCCGGCCCAGCGCATCGAGTTCATCGGGGCGATAATAGATACCAAAGCCCGCAAGGCCTTTCTGCCCCAACCACGGATCACCACCATCATCCGCCTTGCCAAGAAGATGTCGGCGGAGCAACGTGCCTCGGCCCGCGCGATCCTCTGTCTACTAGGCCACATGGCTGCAACAACCTCAGTCCTCCCTTTCGCGAGGCTGCACATGCGCATCCTGCAGTGGCACCTACGGATGCACTGGAAGCAACTCTCCCAACCACTCAGCACTCTCATCCCGATATCTGCCCGCGTGGTCCAGGGCCTGCGCTGGTGGACTCAGCCATCCAACCTCTCGGTAGGCAAGTGCCTTCACCCACGCATACACCAGCTCACCCTCACCACGGATGCCTCCTCCTCGGGATGGGGAGCCCATCTACGGCATCTCAGCACGCAAGGAGCATGGACCGCAGCAGAGCAAACCCTCCACATCAATCATCTCGAGCTCAGGGCCATCAGGTATGCCCTACAGACGTTCATGCCCAAATTGAAAGGGAGAGCAGTCTTGGTACAGACGGACAACCAAGTTGCCATGTTCTACATAAACAAGCAAGGGGGCACTCGCTCCCACTCCCTATGCAGGGAAGCCCTCGATACATGGGCTCTGGCGCTACACCACAATTGCACACTCCAAGCAACGTACCTTCCAGGGGATCAGAACGCCGTAGCGGACAAGCTCAGCAGGCAGCTTCAACCTCACGAATGGATGCTCCACACAGAAGTGACGCGCACCCTCTTCCAGCGCTGGGGAAAGCCCCAGATCGACCTCTTTGCGACCGAGGAGAACACAAGATGCCCCTTGTTCTGCTCCAAGCGCCCGTCACAGCAGAGAGTAGCCTCCGATGCATTCGCAATTCCCTGGAGCAGCTGGGAGATGGCCTACGCCTTCCCTCCGACACCTCTCTTGACAAACACGATACAACGTATCATCGAGGAGAAGGTACAGGTGATTCTGGTCGCCCCTTATTGGCCAAGACAGATGTGGTTCTCCCTGCTGTTACAGCTAGCGCAAGAACCTCCAATCAAACTGCCACTGAGACCAGACCTTTTAACCCAGAACGGAGGCCTTACCTGGCACCCCAACCTCCAGACGCTTGCTTTGACAGCCTGGAGGCTGAAAGGTTAACCTTCAACGGCTCACACCTTCCTCCGGACGTGCAACACATTGTCCTGGCTTCACGGAGACCATCTACCAGAAAATCATATGGCCTCAAATGGAAACGCTTCACCATCTGGTGCAAGGACCACGGAATCGAACCTGCCTCGTGCCCGATACCCACAATCCTTCAATATCTGGCACTCCTCTGCAGATCGGGGTTACAGCCACAATCCATCAAGGTACACCTGGCTGCCATCGCCTCCCTACACGAGCGCACAGATGACACAACTTCAGGCTCCATCGCCACCCTTCCAATCGTCACCCGCTTCATGCGAGGACTACGGAACCTAAAGCCCCCGGTACAGAAACCTGTACCCTCCTGGGACCTTAACCTCGTTCTACAACAGCTTACACAAGAGCCCTTCGAGCCACTGGCCACAGCCGAAGGAAAATATCTTGCCTGGAAGACCCTTTTCCTTGTGGCCATCACCTCTGCCCGGAGGGTCAGCGAGCTGCAGGCTCTTGTGGCACACCCGCCATACACGCAGCTCTATCACAACCGGGCGTCTCTGCGCACTCACCCCAAATTTGTGCCGAAGGTGGCCTCCGCTTTTCACATCAACCAGGCGGTGGAACTCCCATCCTTCTTCCCAGCACCGCATTCATCCCCTGAGGAGCAACGTCTTCATTCTCTGGATTGCGTGCGGGCGTTACGCACCTATATCGACAGAACATCTGCCACTCGTCGAGGGACGCAGCTGTTCGTCTCCTATGACCCGAACAAACCTGGGAAACCCGTTACCAAACGTACTCTTTCCCTCTGGATCTCAACCTGTGTGGCCTATTGTCTGCAGAAGGCGGGCGCACTCCCGGCAAACAAGGCGAGTGCGCATCAGCTCCGCGCAATAGCCGCTTCCTTGGCCTGCGCTCAGGAAATTCCAGTGAACGAGATCTGCAGAGCCGCCACTTGGTCCTCTCATCTCACTTTCCAGAAACACTACTGCCTCGACACACAATCCGAGACGGATGGCTCTTTCGGCCGAGCGGTCCTATCCGCAGCCCTGGCGCCAGAGAGGGCGAGCGCTGCACGGGACTGAACTCTGGGACACTCCTCCCGCCGTCAACTTGCCCTGAAGGACTGCACTACTTACTGACTCGTTTATGCATTACTGTTCTTGCACTATTGTTCTGTTGACCATGCACTTTGTTGTCACGTACTGTTTAAATTGCACAATCGTGCCTTACTGCACTGTTTAAAATTGCACAATTATGCCTTACTTGCACCGTTGTTGTTGTTTGCACCACTGACGTTTGCACCTTCTACCTGTTGTACCAATAAACATTTGCATCTCACGCATGCCTCCCTCATTCCCTCATCGTGTACATAGCTTGGGAGACACCAGGTGTGGCTGACACATCCTGCTTGTCCTAGGAGAAAACAAAGTTACTTACCTGTAACGGAGTTCTCCGTGGACAGCAGGATAAGTCAGCCACACCATCCCACCCGCCTCCCCTTCATGAGGGTGGCCTGCGCTCCGCACCTAGCCGTGATGGCATAGCTAGTCACCAACTGGCCGGCTAGGGGCGGGCTGGGGAGGTGGGACCACCTCACACATGCTCAGAAGCCTCTGAGCTATAGAGCACTTCCGTCACGGCGCCGTCGGGGACGACACCAGGTGTGGCTGACTTATCCTGCTGTCCACGGAGAACTCCGTTACAGGTAAGTAACTTTGTTTTTTTGACTGTGTAAACCATGAGAAACTCTGGGCCACATTAAGAAGCATGGGTATACCAGAACACCTGATTGTTCAATTGTACGATCTGTACATTGATGAAGAAGCAGCAGTTCGAATGGAACAAGGAGAAACAGAATAGTTTAAAATAAGCAAAGGTGTAAGACAAGGCTGCATAGTTTCCCCCTACCTGTTTAATTTATATGCAGAACAAATCATCAGAGAAGCAGGATTGTATGAAGACAACAGAGGTGTGAAGATTGGTGGAAGAGTCATCAACAAACTTCGCTATGCTGATGATACCACATTACTGGCTGAAAGTGAAGATGATCTGAAACATGGTTGCTTCTCACAATCAAAAAACATAGGGGTATGTTTACTAAACGGGGCACTTGTGCGGGGCGCACCTGAGCGCCCTAAAATGATGCATTTAAGTGCTCTTAAGTGCCCCGTACGCGTGCGCGGCACATTAACGGGTCCCGCACGCGTGCGCCGAAAACGCGCACGTTTGCGGGGCGCTCATGTGCGATAGAGGCGTGGAAAGGCAAAATGAGGGCGGAGGAAGGCCCCCGAGGGGCGGAGAGACGGGGTCAATGGGTGGAATGTGGGAGGGGGGAGACTCCCCGCACAGGAGCGTGCCCGAATTTACAAGGAAAAAATACCGCCAGTGAAACACTCGCGGTAGAAAGCATTTAAAGGGAAGAGAAACCATTTACGTCAGCAATGTACAGGAAAACCGGGGAAACCAGACAAACGTGAGCAGTGTGATACATGTGCACAGCACAAAAGTGCAAATAAAAATAGAAAATGACCACAACAGAACTATTAAAAATAGTAAGCCAGCTGGGGAACAGTTATAGTGATGGGAAAATACAGAAAACACACCCAGCAAAGCTCCAGAAAAAAGAAATGAATTTTGGAAGGGTTTACGGAGCGGAGACTCTTCCAAAAAACATTTCCTTTTGTGGAGCTTTCCTGGGAGTGTTTGCTATGGTTGCCCATTAATATCACTGTTGCCCAGTGTGGTGATATTTTGTCCCCCATTTCCCGTGGTCATTTCCGGGGTTTATGTGCATGTTTGTCACCAGACAGGGTGCATATGCCCACAGTAAATTTGCGTAGAGCAGGGTTTGTGACTCCATCCTGCCAGGCTTACTACCTCCAGGGGCAGCACTGTCTATGTGGCCATAGTGTGGTGCAGCGGACAGAGTCAGTACCTCTAAGACCAGAGGGTCAGAAGTTCAAAGCCCAGCTGGGGCACTTGCCAGCCCAGTCCCTATATTTTACCCACCACTAAACACAGATAGCGCAGACACCCCTGTATTGCAGGGGACATAAGCATGGGGAAAACACCCATATTTTACCCAACAACGCACACACACCACAACAATGGGCATTACCCACAGCCAAGTACCCCAAATGCAGTCCCGTACTGCCACATTCCAATCAGGTCACCTGCTTTTTATGGGAGAAGCTCATGCCAGCATGTTGGCGGACGAGTACATGTGGTGCAGGGGGCAGTGGCTGCTAGCGACAGAAGACAGAGGCCTAGCCATGTGCAGGCTGGCACAGTCCACAGCAACAGACAGGCCCTGCCAGATCCACAGTCATGGACTATCCAGGGAACTCAGCCAATCTGTGGCTACACGGTGGTGCAGTGCACACAGACAGTGCATGTAAAAACAGAAGGTCACAGGTTCAAAGACCAGCTGGGGCTAACGGCAATCCTGCACACATATTTTCCCCACAAATAAACAGTGACAGTAAGGACACACCTTTCGTGACGAGGACATATGCAATGGTAATACGTCTATCTTTTACCCCACTGAGCACAGACACCATGAACAGGAGCAGAACCTACAGCAGAATCCCCCAAATGCAGTCCTGGTGGGCCACACACCAGTCAGGTTCCATGCTGCCACTCATACAAATGCCTGTGCTGTATATCTATGCACCACACCCACGGCATGTAGATGTAGCTCATGCATATTCATGAGGGACAGCAGGAAGACCCGAACAGTGTGATGCAAAACTGGACTGGAGTGGGGAAGCGCTGCCGTAAAGCAGCAGCCAACAGGGGCAGACACACCCACACCCACACCCACAGGCCCCATTGGCCAATGTCTCCTGTAGAGGCAGAACATTGGACCCTGCGTGCATCTCCCAATACCAGCACCTGCATACCTTAGCAATGTCACCCTACACCTGAGGTACACAGCTCTGAAACGTTTGCTAAGAGTACAGGCTGATAGATATCCCTACGTTACGCACATACTGCTAGTTGACCCCATCCGAACAATCTGTTTGGTGTCTGCGGTGCGTGCTCCAGGCCTAGCCTCTGACGGTGTTCACCACCCTGGGGAGTGACCCCCAGCAGTACTGCGTACCATATCCATGCCTGTGCCGTGCCCAGGACCGGTGTGGTGGCCAAGGCTAATCACCCCCTCAATAGTAGCACAATGCTGGCATAGGTGTGGGAGTGTGTGTCTGTCTATACAGTGTGTGTTGGCTGCAAACACCTTCCCCAACCCACACTGCCAGCACTACTGCCAGTATTGGCCTGCCAATGTGCATAATGAGCAGCAAGGTACCATGGGTATAGTTCAGACATGGTGGGCTGGCCAGGATGCATCTGCACAGGGCATAGGGCACTGGCTGTGACATTGTAGTGCCAGGCCACCACCTACACAGACAGGGTGACCTCTGTATGTGCTGCTGGGGGAGCACTCTCACCCTGAGTGTGCAGTGATGACGGCATGGCTAGGGACCCCCATAGTGCTGTATTGTGTTTCTCTCTTGTGATATATATATGGGTTTCCTGTTGGGGCCTCCTCACAGAACTCTCTTCTTGTGTGTACTGCCACCCCAGTTTTGGGTGCATGCATTTCCATCAGGGCTAACCAGCAGACTGTTCACAGCTGGTATGTGTCTTGATGGAGTGGCTTACAGGGTGCAGCGGCTGATGGCTTGCTGCAGGTGAATATCAGATAGTGCTGGGGTGCATCATTGGATATCCAAGCCTAAAGTCTGTCTGATATTGTGTAATGGATGTGTGAGAAGCTGCTTGGCCTGCCCTGTAGGGTGTCTGTTCCCCAGCAGGACTGGGGTTTGATGGTCCACTCTACTGCCAATGGTGCAGGGGGGGAGGGAATGGGGATCTGTTGGTGGGGGGTGGGGGTTACTTTGACCACCTAGGGGTCCATAAGGGGTTTCCACTAACTGAAACAGAGAGAGATATCCAACATGTTTCTGCAGCACCTTCCTATCTCACAGGTTAGTACTGTTGTGGAGCTCTGTCATGGCCTCATCCAGCCATGGCTGGTGTTGTGGACCTGGTCCTGGGTGCCACATCACACCCTCAGGGTGAGCACAGTACCTGCACAATGTGACGGTGTTTAGCTACTCTTTGCTGGTAGTCCACCCGCTCAGGACCCCCTACCAGGCCGAGGTGCTGTGTGGGTGCACATGGACAATTCCCCCTACCAGGCCGGGTAGCTGTTGGGGTGCATTCCCCATCTTGTGTGCATCTGTGGACAGCTGATTTGCATGTGCAGTGCATCATGGGTACGGGTGGCCTAACCCTATCCTGTCTACAACAGCAGACTGTCTGTGGGGTGACGTGCAGGCTCTCTGCAGCCAGCCAGGGGCTTGTTGTCAGCTATAGAGCTGTAGCCCAATGGTTACGTCAGTCCCTGTACAACCAGAGGTCATGGGTTCAAACCCACAGTGGGGCCCTTTGATAGGGCTGTCCACAGCTTTATTTTTATTTACTGTACATATGTCTATGCCGGCAAAACCACACACAGCTTACTATACCCATTAGGTGCCTCTGAGGGTGCTTTATAGGGCGCCCTATAGGCCACCTTATGGTTGCCATCCATATAGGGTGCACTATACATTAGGATTAGGAGTAGAGTAGAGAGTTTAGTTGGGCTATTCAGTTAATTTCTTTAACTTTTCCATTTGAGGCTTTGTGCCTTTAAAAAAAAAAAAGGGGGGAAGCATTTTGAAGTCAGCTCAGACTTTCTTCACTGCTCTCTGCCTAGCCTCATTAAGTTTAAGCAGGCTTTGCTGTTATTTCTTGGGGCATTCTCTTCTCCCGGACTGCTCGGAAGAGAGCTCCCTGGCCAGCCTTTGAGTGATCCGACACCGCATCGCCCGCACAGAGCGCGACTGCGGGGTCCGGCTGCAGGACGGAGTGCATGAGGGTACATAAAAACCTGTAAGTACACGCCGGCGGCACTCAAGGACTTGTCAGAGTGCCGCGTGGTGGAGAGAGGCAGCTGCGAAGGAGGCAGATTTACGATGCAAACGGGCTCCGGGTCTTAGGCTGCTTAGACTGTGGGAGCTCTATCGGGCAGGTTCCTGGTCAGTTCAGTATTTTTGGCACCCTTTTTTCTATTTCATCTGCTCGGGCGGCCATTTTGCAGCAGAGAAGAGCTGACAGAACCGCGTGGCTGCTTGTCGACAGAAGGGCGCGCGTGCAGACATTTATTGGAGTTATTGGAGTTTCCTGGTGGCGGTATTGTTTCCTTCTTGCTTCTTTTTGCTTAATTTGTTTTGGTATTGTATTTCAGTGGTTTCCTTTCCTTTTCACCGGAGGGTAGTTTCCGGGGCGGGGGGGGGGGGGAGGATTTTTCCCGTGCTTTCTAAATACTTCCAGACCTTAGATGGGTTGTCTGTCAGGGAGCGGGTTAGGGTGGAAGGTGTATAGCACTTTCCTGTTTGGAATAAAGAAGTGAGTAATTAGCTAATAATAGTTAAATAGTTAAGTGTAAAAAAAAAAAAAAAAAGCAAGGAGAAGGATGTAGGGGTATGTTTACTAAACCGTCCTAAAGTGCGCTATGTGACATTATCGGGCGATAAGGTACCTTATTGCACGATAATGGCACTTTTCTGGGTGCACAGGTACCTTGTCGCGCGATAACGCGCGCAGCATCGCGAGCGGCGCAAACGAGCGCTGAAGGCGGAGTAAAGGCTCCCTGAGGGTGGAGGAAGGTCCGTACAAGGCTCCCCGGGGCGGAGAGAAGAGGTCAAGGGGAGGAGAATGGGAGGGGAGAGGCTCCCCGCACACGAGCGCTGTGAAATACCTGGCTGAAAATTACCACGAGTGAAAACCTCGCGCTGGAGAGCATTTAAAGGGAAAAGAAACCATTTCCGTCAGCAATGTATCTCAAAACCAGGGAAAACTAAAAAAGTGATAAGTGTGATACATGTGCACAGAACAAAAGGGCAAATAAACATTGAAAATGACCCCAAATAAATATAAAAAAAACCATAACCAAGCTGGGCAACAGAGATATTAATGGGAAACATCAAAAAACACTCCCAACAAAGCCCCAAAAAATAAATATAAATATTGGAAAGGTCTACGCTCCGTCCCCATACAAGGTGAATGATCCCACAGTGAAATAGCACTGATCAGGGTTTTCCTCTCCATTGGATAGGTTACCTATGGCATGCACATGTTCCACAACAGCAGGGCGGGCATGTCGGAATGGGCAACTGGACAGATGCTGGGAAAGGGGATACAGAGGGCTGCAGGCGGCACATGATGTGGTGCAGCTGGGACACAGTGCGGACTAGGCAGATGCCTAGCTGGCCCATAGGAATGCCGAAACTGTACAGCAGCCAGACAGCAACTGATGAGAGCCCAGTATGGGCACGAGTGTGCTCCCCACAGTGTCACTGGGGATAGTACCCAGCAGGTACCCCCAAGGGCACAGAACATTGGCAGGCGGTGCTTGGGGGACGCGTGGACAGATATGCAGGCACCCCTACCCCAGAACCTGCACCATAGGCAGGTGCCTACCCACACACTGCATGGCCTGAGACTGTGCACCAGCACCACCAGCAGAAGGGCATGTCAGCTGTCGCACCCCCAGGTGCCCTACCGGTGAGGCCTTGGTACTGCCTGAGGGTGGTAGTTGTACCTTCTCTATAAACCACAAAAGACACTTGTGTTCCAAACTCAGGGTTTTATTCCCCGTCCGTGAGGTATTTTCTCCTTGGCAAAAACAAAGCAAACAACCCACTTCGGGCATATAACAGAAATCCAAAAAGGTTAAACCAAAATAGCTTACTTCAGCTTAAATGCAAAAAGAAAAGAATTAAACATTCTCAATGTTTTTCACAGGCTTTCCTTTTTGCTGCCACAGCACAGCTCATTCACATGGTTTTCTGTGAGACACGTTTTCCAGCCCACAACTTGAGACTCTTACTCAGGTTATCTTCAACCCTTTTCACCTTAAGGAAAACTCTGGGTCAATTACCGAGACTGAGCATTCCATGGGCTCAGGAACTGTTGCTAACTCTGCATTCTCATATTCCATAGATTCTGGTTCATTAACACCCACGTTTTTAAGGTCAGCTGTTTCAAAAGGATAATGTAGGTTTTCCTCGTCAAGCAGGAAGTTATGCTGTCCTTCTGACTCAAAGCCTCCCTGGGAACTACCATATACTTTTGCATGAGGCTTATGAGAACTCAGCCCCTGCTGGTAAGCATAAGGACATTCAGGAACTTCCCTGGCTCTGCTGTTAGAGTGATTACGGTAGACTCTGAGCGTGCTCGGGTCTAGCCTTTGCCTCACAGCTGCCCTGGATTGCACTGCTCTATACGGAGGTTGCTCAAACTCTGGGAGTTTAAAGTTGATACTGGAATCTCCAGCTTTTCCAAGTAAGTGAGCTTCTCTTCTCCTGGGTTTTCTAGCACAAGGGAAGGGATTATTTCTAAAGCTTATTTCTGGGTGGCTTTTTCTATTGCTGCAGGGTTTTACCCACTCGGGTAGAAAACAGCCACTATCAACACTTCTGGCTTTGTTACCTTGTACTACAACTCTCCCACGTCTCTCGTGCTCTTCACACATGCATTCAATATCTGGCTTTTGCCTTCCAAATGTTTCACTCTGGGTTTGAGACTCACTCAGACCTTCGTGTGGGCTTGCATGCTGTCCCAGTAATTCAGACTCTCTTTCATTCCACTTCCATACTTTTCCCAGCTTCTGCTGCGCTGACCGTTGTCTCCCCTGCTGTGAGACTTGCTGGTTCACCTCCTCTCCCTCTCTAACTATTTGGGAGCGTATTATATCTCTGTGTTTCTGGGCTCCACCTCTACCCAGCTGATTCCTATCAGGCAAAGCAAACTCCCTTTGCTTGTTATCTGGGTGTGTCTTCTCAGCCCTTACCCACGTGTGCCTAGGTTGTCTATAGCAACCATCTGACAGTTTTTTGTTTATACTGTCATGTCTTCTCTGATCACTGCTGCTGATTTCCATTTTCTCAGGCTCCAATAGGTCCACCTTGTGACACAGCATAGTGGCAGAGGGGTACTGGTGGTGGAGGGGGCAGTGGCAGCTGCCCACAGCAGTCCAGGCCCAGTCTTGTGTAGGTGGGTGCCGCCCACTGCAACAGACAGGCCTTGTCGGATGTACAGTCATGGACACCCCAGGGAATGCACTATATCTGTGGCAACATGGTGGCACAGTGCACACAGACAGTGTGTTCAAGGGCAGAAGGTCACAGGTTTAAATCCCCTCTGTGGCACCTGCCAACCCAGTCCCTTTATTTTACCCATGAAGAAAATATGGTAGTAAAGAATGAACCTGTATTGCTGAGAACAGCAACATGCCTCAAATGCATATATTTTACCCCATAGAGCACAAACACCATAAACATGTGCAGTACCTAGAGCAGAGTCCCCCAAAGGCAGTCCTGGAATGCTAAGCACTCCAGGTTCCATGCTGTTTCCAATACATATGTCTATGCTGCATCTCCATGCACCGCCCCCATGATATGCAGATGTATCTCATGCATATTCATTAGGGATATCATGAAAACCCGAGCAGTGTTTGGCCCACCAGAACCGGAGTTGGGAACCTCTGCCCCAGCGCAGCGGACAACAGGGGCAGACACGCCTGCACCCACAGGCCCCATTATCCAAAGCCACCTGGAGAGGCAGGGCTTTGGGCCCTGTTTCCTACCCCGAATACTAGCACTTGCATAACTTAGCAATGCCACCCTACACCTGGGAATACGGTACACATCTATCAAAAGGTTGCCATGAGTAATGGTAGATAGCAATTCCTACGTTAAGCACAATTTGCTGAGTGAGCTCCATCATAGCAATCGTTCAGATGTCTGTGGAGTGTGATACAGGTCCTGTGTCTGACAGTGTTTACCACCCTGGGGGGTGACTCCTATAGTATTGCGTGCCATAGCCATGCCTGCACTGTGCCCAGGACTGGTGTCATGGCCAGGGCTGCCAAACACCTCTATGGTAGCACAATGCTGGCATAGGTGTGGGAGTGTGTGTCTGTCTATCCAGTGTGTGGTGGCTGCAACACCCTCTACAGCCCACACTGCCAGCACTGTTGCCAGTATTGGCCTGCCAATGTGCATAATGAGGAGCAAGGTACCATGGGTATAGCCCTGACAGGGTGGCCTGGCCAGGATGCATCTGCACAGGGCATAGGGCAATGGCTGGGACATTGTAGTGCCTGGCCACCACCTGCACAGACAGGGTGGCCACAGCATGTCCTGCTGGGAGCTCCCTCTCACCCTGACTGAGCAGTGACCATGGCATGGCTAGGTTCCCCCATAGTGCTATATAGCATTTTTGTTGTGTGATATTTATGGGTTCCCTTTTAGGGCCCAATCACTGACTTATCTGCTTGGTGTGTATGCTGGCATCCCAGTTCTGGGTGCACGCATCTTCTCCAGGAACATGCACTATGGACTAGCTTGCAGACTGTCTGCAGCTAGTATGTGTCTTGCTGGAACACCTTGCAGGGTACAGCGGCTTAAGGCTTGCTGCTGGTGAATGTTAGATAGTGGTGGGGGTCAGCTGGGCCTTTCCAGGCCTACTGTCTGTCTGCTATTGCTTTATGGGTGGGTACAGATTTGTATTGCCTGCCCTGTAGAGTGTCTGTTCCCCATCAGGACTGGGATTGATGGTTCTCTCTACTGCCAACATTGCAGGGAGATAGAATGTGGATCTGTTGGTGGGAGACCCTGTTTCCCACCCTCAGCCCCGTGGGGTGGGCTGTGTGGGGGTACATATTCTGCCTATGGGTCCATAAGGGATAAACCTTAGGGAGCACTACGGTCATGCAATCAACTAATTAATTTTTAAGAAAGCAATTATTTATATATACATTGTACAATAGCTCACTTTATAGTATAGCTCACAATATATATATTGCACCTTTTCCCAAGACATTTAATCATATATTTACAAACTATGTATATATTATCACAGATTGTTTCACTATTACTTATTTTCTCTTTTGTTAAACCGCTTTGATTGTATGATAAGGCGGTATAAAAATCCAATTAAATAAATAAATAAATAAACCTGACTGGGAAATACAGATGTATCCAAGGTGTGTCTGCAGGAACTACCTATCTCACACACTAGCACTGCTGGGGACCTGCAGCATGGCCTATTTCTGCTATAGAAACATAGAAACATGATGACAGAAAAAGACCACAAGGCCTATCTAGTCTGTCCTTCCATAACAACAACTACAACAGTCCACTTTTTACCTTTAGAGATCCTCTGTGTTGGTCCCATGCTTTTTTGAATTCAGTTACTGTCCTCATCTCTACCACCTCCACTGGGAGACTATTCCACGGATCCACTACTCTCCGTAAAGAAATATTTCCGCATATCACTCCTGAATCTATCTCCCTTCACCCTCATCCCATGTCCCCTCGTCGCAGAACTTGCTTTCAATTGAAAGAGGCTCTCTCCCTGAACATTTATGCCACGGAGGTATTTAAACATCTCAATCATATCACCTCTATCCCGCCTTTCCTCTAAGGTGTACATATTAAGATCCTTAAGTCTGTCCTCATATGCTTTATAATGAAGACCACTAATCATCTTAGTAGCAACCCTCTGCACCGACTCCATCCTGTTCACATCCTTTTGAAGGTGCGGTCTCCAGAATTGCACACCATACTCCAAATGAGGTCGCACCAAAGACTTATACAGAGGCATTATCACCTCCTTTTTTCTGCTAGCCATTCCTCTCCGTATGCACCCAAGCATCCTTCTAGCTTTTGCCGTCGCCTTTTCTACCTGTTTAGCTACTTTAAGATCATCGGACACAACTACGCCTAGGTCCCGCTCTTCTTTAGTGGACAAAAGTACTTCACCTCCTATACTGTATTGCTCCCTTGGATTGCTGCAGCCCAAATGCATGACCTTACATTTTTTAACATTAAATCCCAGTTGCCAAATTCTAGACCATTCTTCAAGCTTAGCTAGATCCCTCCTCATGTTATCTACACCTTCCTGGGTGTCTACTCTATTGCAGATTTTGGTATCATCCGCAAAGAGGCAAACCTTACCCCACAGCCCTTCCGCTATATCACTAACAAAGATGTTATGGAAGGTGCTGTGGACCTGGTGCTAGCCGCCCCACCGCACCCTCAGAGTGAGCACAGTACCCGCACAATGTGACGGTGTGTAGCTACTCTGTGCCAGTAACACACACGGTCAGTTCCCCCTACCAGGCCTAGGTGCTGTGGGGGTGCATACCCCATCTGCAGATCATCTGTAGACTGCTGCTTTGCATGTGCAGTGCATCATTGGTGCGAGAGGACTAACCCTACCCTGGTAACCGCAGCACACAGTCTGCAGAAGTTATTTGGTAGCCAGACAGACACCCCTTTACAGTTATAGAGCTGTAGCCCACTGATGACTGCACTGCCTGTAGAGCCAGAGGTTGGTGGTTCGAATCCACAGTGGGTTTCTTCATTTCATTTACTTTATTTATTTACATTCCCCCATATACCGCGCTATTCTGCACCATTGCGGTTTACATTGCACAAACTGGACATACATTGAACAGGGCATTATAACTTGGAGATAAGTATTTTACAGGGTACATGGGGGGCTGTCTGGGGCAGTTTGTGTGTAATTTCAAGTAGTACAGCCAGCAGAAACACCCTCACAGTGCTGTAACCTTTCGGTGCCTTATGTTGCAACGCTTTGGAAGTGCGTTTGCTAGCAGCAGTAATTAAATTAAAAATGAAATGCCTCAGAATGCAATCTTACCCATAACAGGTAATGCCTCAGCCAGCCTTATTCATTGGGCACAGTGGGGGATTGAACCCATGGCCCCTGCACTATCAGTCAGTGTCTTAACCATTGTACTGTGGCTCTGCTCCTCTGTTTATACATCAGCGTGCCTGCTTATGCTTCCCGCGCGTGTTTCTCGTGCGCTAATGTGCGCGGCGCACATTAGCGTGCAGCACACATTAGCGCACGATAATCCCGGTTTGCTTTTTTAAGACTGAAACGCCCACTCCTTATATGGCATCCTGCACACTAGCGCCGAGCACACATTAGGACAGTTTAGTAAACATACCCCGTAGTCTCAACTCTCAGGGGGGTTGTATCTAGTTTCTCCTTATGGCAGCATGCCCACAATGTGTGGTCTGCGGAACCGGCGGGGCACGGTGGCCGAGTCCGGAGTTTGTCGCGGCTGTGCAGTTCTTTCTAATGCAGTAGAACAGCAAATGGACTGCAAAGATCTTCCCGGGACGCAAGATGCGTCGGGAGATTCGATGGCTGTCTTGGCACAAGGGACCGATCAAGGGTCGCCTGCTGCAGAGGCAGCAGGGTCATCAGACGTGCTTTCAGCCTCGGGGTCTTCGGATCTCAGGGACTTCTGCCCGGATTTTGTTCTACTGATGCACCAGGTATTTTGCTTGCAGCGGCAGGGCAAGTTGCCTGGCCCAGGGCCTCTGTCTTCCCTTAATCAGCAGATTTCGTTGGCTGAGGGGGGAGGTATCCGGGCCCTCCGGCGCCTAAGAAACCGCAGACTCGCGTTTTCTCAGGGACGGATAATGATTGGTCGGAGGTTGAAGGGCCCGACTGGGAGCAAGAGGAAGAGTCAGTGGATCTCGAGGAAGGTGAGATCCCGGAGCCTGAGGACCAAGCTAAGATCGTTAGGATATTCCAGAAGGAAGAGCTGCCCGCTTTAATCTCTGAGGCTCTTCAAATGTTGAACCTAGTGCCTCAGACTGCGGGTGAAGAGGAGGAAGAAGATCCTGTTATTCAGGCAGTGAGGCAGACACAGGTAGTGTTTCCAATACATAGAATGGTCGAAAAAATGACGTTGGCGCAACCCTTGTGAGATTCGTTCGTCATGTCTCCTTGCAGAGGCTCGAGGAAGACACTGGCGCTTCGGGCTACTCTACGGCGGCTCATACAGCTGGGAGCGGTGGTAGAGGTGCCGGAGGCCAAGTACGGCATAGGTCGGTATTCTATTTATTTCGTGGTGCCAAAGAAAGGAGGTTTGTGGCGGCCCATCTTGGATCTGAAGAGCATAAATTGGTGTTTACAGGTGCCTCACTTCCGGATGGAGACGCTGCAGTCCGTCACTGTAGCAGTGTGTCAGGGGGAATTCCTGACGTCGCTCGACCTCACCGAAGCTTACTTGCATATTCCCATTCGGGCAGAGCATCAAAGGTTCCTGAGGTTCGCGTTTCCTTGGGGGCACTTCCAGTTTCAAGCGCTGCCCTTTGGCTTGGTGACGGTGCCGCGCACGTTCACCAAGATAATGGTGGTAGTGGCGGCGGCTTTGCGCAGAGAGGGAATTTTGGTACATCCCTATCTCGACGATTGGTTAATTCGGGCAAAGTCCAAAGCAGAGAGTGTGCAGGTGACAAACAAAGTAGTGCGGTTTCTGCAGAGTCTAGGTTGGGTGGTCAGCCCAGTCAAAAGCCACTTAGTGCCATCTCAAAATTTGGAGTATTTGGGGATTCAGTTTGACACAAAGAATGGCAAAGTCTTTTTGCCAGAGGGGCGAGCGAGAAGGCTCAGGCAGTTGATTCACTCCTTCCAGTCCTCTCCGGCTCCCACGGCTTGGACTTACCTGCGGGTGCTGGGGACCATGGCAGCGACGCTGGAGGCGGTGCCGTGGGCCAAGATGTATATGCAACCTCTGCAAAGGTCGCTTCTCCAGCGGTGGTCGCACCAGTCGGACTCGTTGAGCAAGCGTCTTCCGTGTCCAGTCAAAGTCAGGCAGTTGCTTCGGTGGTGGTTGCTCCCGATGTCGCTAGCGGCGGGCATGCCGCTGGAGCAACCAGAGTGGCTTCCGTTGTTGATGAACGCCAGCCTCAGAGGTTGGGGAACCCACTGCGAGAGCAGATTCGTGCAGGGGTGGTGGTCGCCCCTAGAGAGCTCGTGGTCAATCAATCGCCTGGAGCTTTGTGCAATTTTCAGGGCTCTGCAAGCTTTCAAGCAGTTGGTGACGGGTCGTGCAGTTCGAGTGTTGTCCGACAACTCGGCGGTGGTCGCCTGCATCAATCGCTAGGGCGGCACGGGAAGTGCAGCCATGGAGGAAGAGGTGGACTTGTTGTTCGCCTGGGTATTAAGTCGGCTATCGGCGGCGCACATCGCTGGAAAGGACAATGTGACGGCCGATTTTCTCAGCAGAGTCAGGGTGGATGCAGGGGAATGAGAGATGCATCCGGAAGTCTATGCGCAGATAGTGTGCTGGTGGGGGACTCCCATAATAGATCTGACGGCGACCTTCCAGTCGGCAAAGGCCAGTCATTTCTTCAGCAGGAGGCGAGAAAGGATGTCGGAAGGCCTGGATGCGCTTCTGCAGCCTTGGCCGGTTTCGGGTCTTCTCTATGTGTTTCCGCCTTGGGCGTTGATCGGTCGGGTGATCCAGCGAATCGAGGCTTATCCGGGGAGAGTGATTCTGGTGGCGCCAGATTGGCCAAGACGGCCGTGGTACGCAGATCTGGTGCGGTGCCTGGAAGTGGATCCCTGGCGACTACCGACCAGGGCAGATCTGCTGCTCCAGGGTCCTCTGTTCATGCCTCAGGAGGATCGATTCTCGCTTACGGCATGGCCATTGAAAGGGCTCGGCTAAGAAAAAAAGTTATGCACCGGCGGTTGTAGCTACGTTGCTCAAAGCTCGGAAGCGCTCCACGTCTCTAGCATATGTACGAATCTGGCGAGAGGATTGGAGTTCTTGCAGACAGCTTCGGGCGTCCACGGTGTCCATTCCCTCGATCTTGAGTTTTCTGCAAGATGGTTTTGATAAGGGACTGGCGGCCAGCTCTTTGCGGGTTCAATTGGCTGTTCTTTTGTGTTACCGCGGTAAGATCAAAGGAGTTGGGCTCAGCTCGCATGCTGATGTGTTGCAATTTCTTAAAGCAGTGGCTCGGTTACGACCGTCGTGTAGAGTTATGGTGCTGCCTTGGGTTCTTAATTTGGTGCTGTCGGCTCTAGCCAAGCTGCCCTTTGAGCCATTGCGTCGGGCTTCTGTGAAGGATTTAATGTTGAAGACTGTGTTTTTGGTGACCATCTGTTCGGCTCGACGAATCTCGGAGTTGCAGGCGTTGTCGTGCCGGGAACCGTTTTTGTCGTTTTCTAGAGAAAAGGTGGTACTGCGCCCAGTGCCATCATTCTTGCCAAAGGTGGTTTCTCCATTTCATATAAATCAGTCGGTGTCCTTGCCAGTGTTGGGCACATTGGACGGGAGCAATTCCGACCGCAGCTTGCGTCGTTTGGATGTGAAAAGGGTGTTGCATCAGTACTTGAAGGTGACTGAAGAGTTCAGGAAATTGGATCGGTTGTTTGTGCTGTTCGGAGGGGTGTGCAAGGGCGAGGCGGCAGCAAAAGCGTCCATTGCGAGGTGGATTCGGGAGATGATTGCGTCCGCCTATCTCCTCCAGCGTCGAGCGGTGGCGGTGCAGTTGCAAGCTCATTCCACTAGAGCTCAGGCTTCTTCTTGGGCGGAGTACGGGTTAGTTCCACCAGGGGACATTTGTAGCGAAGCGATGTGGTCGTTGTTGCATACATTCAGTAAACCGGTTGGACGTGGCGGCAGCGGAGGATGCCAGGTTCAGTTCGGCGGTGTTACGTGCTGGTTGGAAAGGTCCCTCCCACTGATTACTGCTCTGGTACATCCCAGAGGTTGAAGACTGAACTGGAGGAATGATAAGGAAATGATAATTACACTTACCTGGTAATTGTAGTTCCTTGAGTGAGGACAGTTCAGTCCTGATTGCCACCCGGGTGTATGGCCTAGTAGCAGGCTGCAGGGGTACTTCAGGAAGTACTGGTAAGTACAGTTGCATATTGTTTCCTTTGCACTCTTTCATTGCTCTGTCTCAAGGCTTGGCAGGAAAGGGTGTAAGAAAGGTTTTAATAGTTAGACAATGGTTATGTTAACATGTTATTATGGTTGCTACTTATTTGTTGCTTTTTTGAGTCTGCTTTGTTAAATAGTTCACACTGGAGCTGATTTGAGTGTACGACAGGCTATATCCAGTGAAGTCATTTATTTTTTATTTTATTTATTTAATGGTATTTCTATCCCGCCTTATCCTTTAATCAAGGCGGTTACACAGCAATTAGTGGGGGTGGTGCTTGGGTTCGGTGTGTGCATCATGTACAGTGAAGTGTGTGTGGTGTGGGGGTTGATTAGTGTGCGCTATTTACAGCATGAGCTATATACAGTGAACGTGTAAAGAGCGTGCATGTAACTTGTTGGTGCATGATTCTGACATGCCAGTCTCCAAGCTGCAGGAGGAGGTTGACTACCCAGAGGTTGAGGACTGCACTGTCGTCACTCAAGGAACTACAATTACCAGGTAAGTGTAATTATCATTTTATACAGCTTTAAATTGCCAGCAAGTGTAATTCATATAATATGGGTGTGAAATATTAAGTTCTATTAAATTTCCAAATAATTCTGGCAGCCACATGTTGGGCCATCTGTAACTGGCTTATTGCCTGTTTGGAGAGGCCCTGGAAAATGCTCTTGCAATAATCAAAGTGTGGGGTGATCATTGCCTGAACGACAGACCGAACGTCATAGCTTGATAGCAGTGGACTCAATTGCTGAATCATCATTAGTTTTTAATAGATCTTACCAGGGGTTAATTTTATATGGGTGGTCATGCTAAGGGATTGATCTAGAGTACTGTAATGCCTAGGAATTTCACCTCATTCTTTTCCTGTAAAGCAGCTTCTTTTAGGTGTAAAGTTGAGGGAGGTTTAAAGTCATGGTTCCTGGTTACCTATAATCTATCAGTTTTCTATAAATTAATCAGCAGATTATGGGAGTTCAGCCATATTGGCAATTCACTGGAAGATCCTACAGATTGGCTGGAGATGAATGTTAAATAAAAGGGCTGATAGAGATGATCATTGACGTAAGCCCCTCTCTTTGTCTATTATGGTTTAGATGTCTGTAAACTGATGTCAACTTTCTTGTCTAAGGCCACCTCAGTTTCCATTAATGGAGAATCCTTTTTTACCAAGGCAAAGAAGGTATTCTGTAAGGGTATCTCGAGGTGGAGTTGGTGTCTCCGTGTAATGCGTCATAACCGGCCAGAACCACTGTCATCCATTTCTTCTTGCATTGCTGGATTTTTTGAGGGAGTTGCATGGATTGTTTGCAAGATGTATCATAGGGGAGGTTTGTTTCATTGCAGCTAAATCTTCCCTCAATTGAATCAATTCTTTTTTCCATAGTAGATAGTGTAAAATGGATAGGACAAGCTCAAAGGCTGCAAATAGTTTTCCTGAGGATTAAAGCACCATAGCTATTGCACCCATTAAAAATAACTTTGATTAGTGTGTGGGGGAATGTTGGTAGATGAAAAAGCAACAGGGATGTGCTTTCCACTAAAGTTAGGACAAGCGACTGTGTGTCTTGGGGTGACTAAGAACATCCAGCCCTGGGTGGATGAGGGGAGGGAGGGTGAGAAATAAGTGGCAGTAAGCTACGAGTTTGACCTCCTAAGACAAAGACCCTGCAGAGCAGTCGTTACCTAACAGAACATAGACAGGCCAAACATATTCTTATAAAGCTACTTTTCTAATACAGGGAGAAATTTTGAACTATTATTTTAAAAAAAAGCTAGGTAATTCTTATATTGCATCCACTATTTTCTCAAAGGCTAAAGAAATCTACATCGTGGATGTTTGAAATACCCTCCTGAAGGAAGTGGTGGGGGCAAATACAGTGACAGAATTCAAAATGGGATTGGACAGACACAGTGGATACTTTTATAGCAATAGGATAAAATCAAAATAAACATAATTATCTCATGTATATCAACAAATAGGGGTGACCTGCACAGAGCGGCAGGTGCACCAACTCTTGCCGCCTTGCTGAGCAGACTAGATGAACCATACTGGTCTTTATCTGCCGTCATATACTATGTTACTATGTTAAACACAGGCAGTATGTAAAGCAGTGCAAGTACAGTAATTCCAAAAGACCGACGTGGTACAGGCAGCTAAAACTATTCAAAGCATCAAAATAAAAATAATAAAAACTTAGCCAGAGAGATCCACTCAATGTGCTGCCACCCCCGGTGCTCTGGAGACCAGTAAAAGCTTCTGGGTCTGTTCCTACAAGTTTTAAATGCAGAGCTCCCTTGGATTTCTAGGGGAGGAGAATAAAGCCAGCCAACATCTAATGTACTCTGAGAACCTCCACGTGTCCCTGAGTGTGTTTCTGGTTTGTGTTTCAGATGCGGGTGATGTTTGAGGACATCACTGTCTCTTTCTCCCAGGAGGAGTGGGACTATTTAGATGAAGGGCAGAAGGCGCTTTACAGGGAGGTGATGAAGGAGAATTATGAGACTCTGATCTCCCTGGGTAAGGACTGTATGACTGTATCTGCATTTCTAGCGACAGTGGGGCTGATCTATTATACTGTATCTACCATTCTTCCAGGTTCCAGGGATAGGACACTTCTAGAAAATGTGCTTACATAGCAATTTCCAGACAGATTAACACCCAGTACCCACCAGGTACAATAATCAGCATTTTATAAATAATCAATATATAATTCAACTCTAGATACAGAACCTGCAGAGCGGAGTGGGGGATGAGTCCGGTGAACTCTGGGGTACTGGGTTCAAGGCTCCCATAGGAACAGTCCTACCTTACTCCATACATATATAGAAGGTTCCTATAACTTCATCCCTTGAGGAATATCCTAGAACATTACTTAAAAAATAAAATAGTCTATCATATCTTCAGTTCTACATTGCCTCCTGTTGTGCTCATGTATATTTTTCTCCACAGCACATCTGTGTTTGTTCCCTCCTTTCTGGAATTCAGATACTGTCCTCATCTCATCTCATCACCTAAATGCTGGCATTGACAACATCAGGAACGGATTTGTACTCATCTTCCTAGACATCGCGGCTGCTTTCGATTCAGTATGTCATGAGCTTCTCATCATCCGTCTACAAGAAAAGGGCCTCTGTGGAACAGCACTCGAATGGTGTATCTCATACCTATCAGGTAGATGGCAGCACGTTCGATCCGATGGTGCAACATCAGATCCGTTTCATCAGGGACAAGGGGTCCCACAAGGATCCTCTCTATCATCATTACTATTTAACATATACATGCAACCTATATGTAACATTATCAGATCCTTCAACGTCAACTGCATGATATATGCCGACGACGTGTTATTATACATGCCGATCTGCTTAGACAAGATGGACCTCACTCCCTTAACCAACTGCTTTAACGCCATATCAAACTGGCTACTAACACAAAATCTCAGAATCCAACACAAAAAAACGGAGGTTCTCTTTATCTCAAGGAACTCGAATTTCATACCACCTACATACCTGGAGGTTCAAGATGCCACACTGCAAGTAAAAACACATATCAGATACCTAGGAGAGACCCTTGATCAAAACCTTGACATGAAGACTCACATATCCAATACAGTCGGAGCAATTTACTTCAAGATCCGCTCCCTCAGACACCTTCGCCAACTGATTGATCCAGACGATTTCCGTACTGTTTACCAGGCTTTAATCATTCCACATTTCGACTATGCAAATTCCATCCTACAAGGGCTCCCTCAATCAAGCCTAAATCCTCTTCAACTTGTCTTAAACAGTGCAGCGAGAGTACTCTTCGGAGCATCCAGAAGGGACCATGTAACACCCCTTCTAAAACAGCTACACTGGCTCCCTATTCAAGCGAGAGTCACTTTTAAGACACTTCTCCTGACCTTTAAAGCGTACAAAGGTCTCGCCTCCACCTCGCTATCGGAGATGATACAACCAATCATAACCAACAGACTAAGAAGAACCACAGAACTAAATATGCTTACCGTCCCAAAGGAAGTCATAAAATATAACGCCACAACATCGAGCAGAGCCTTCAGTCTATGTTCCCCCAAACTTTGGAACACCCTTCCATCACACATTAGGGCCATCCCTGATCTCAGCCACTTCAGGAAGGCCCTAAAACATCACCTTTTCCTCAAATATTTCCCAGAGAACAAAGAAGCACAATCACATTCGCACACAATTAACCACATGCCAAACACGTAAACCTTATGTCTCATCAGCTCATCAAATTACTTCAACAGACTTACATGACACTTATCATACCCTGACTCCTTGATGTAAATAGTTGTCTTGTACATAATTACTCCTGTTATCCTGTTATCCAAGTTGATTTTCCTGTTAACTGTAAAACCCAGATATTTGTATCTTGTCTGAGGCCTTTTGTTCCATGTAAACCGCGCTGATAACGAATAGTGCGGTATATAAAAAATGTTAATAAATAAATAAATAAATAAATCTCTACTACATCCACTGTGAGTTTATTCCATGTATCTACCACTCTCTCCATAAAGAAACAGTTCTGCATATTACTCCTGAGTCTATCCCCTTTCACCCTCATCCATCAGGCACTGCAGGACTGCACCCTCGGACCCAGAGCCTCGATCGGCATCAGGAAAGAGAGCGGGAGGCTGAAACCCCTCCCATTCTACATCTCAAGGTGAATCAGGGCCCACCACAGCAACTTTAAAAAAGAAGTGCCATCAGGCGCACCCGTGCCTTGTGGGCCTGTGCCAGAGAGCTTTCGCATGGCCCTTAGGCATGGAACGCAGGCAGGTATGCAAAAATCAGCTCAACCCAAACAAAAAGCTGCCAACACTAAGCCCAAAAACCTCGAAAAACCTCAACAACCTTGAAGACCTCGCTGCTGACCTCATCCCTATCAGATCTATTCACAAGCAGGCAACTCTCACCCCACACATCTCCTAGACACCTTGGATTGTATCAGGACACTCTTTCAGAAAGAAAACAACAAACTCATCAGAAATGGAACTCACTGCCGAAAGAGCCCCACCCCTACCCTTCTATGATTCTACCAAAAAGCATAAAACTGCTTTAATGCCACAGAATCCAATGTTACCAGCCAACCTAGTATTGTATGCCCTTCTTCTCCTCTGGTTCCTACTCTGCCACTCCTCAACAGCTACCTATACCATAAACATACCCACAAGAGCCCTACAACCTCCCCTATTGCACATTCCTTGCCAACCACACATATGGATGAACCCCCATAACTTGTCAACAGGCGAACCCCCAGATTAATAAGAATTCAAACCAACACTCACACAACTTGTTACCACACCCTACACACATTAATCACTCCAATTAACATTGGGCTAATCAATGCTAGTTCCATCAGATACAAAACAAACACCATCATAGGCTATATTCAATATCACCCAGACTGACATCCTCTGCATCACCGAATCCTGGCTATAAAGCCCTGACCAGGTCATTCTATCTGAGATCACTCCACGATCCCATACTGCCTTCAACTGCCCGCACACCCACAAGAGAGGTGGTGGGGCACTTATCCTTGTGCAAATTGATCTTAAATTTAAAATATCCTAATCTGTAAGCCACAAACACTGTGACTTAATCACGATAGAAAACAGATATCTAGCCATTTGTCTTACCTACAGAGCCCCAAATGCTCCCGCTGAAGAAACATCCAACATCCTCGAAGCCATATATTTGGCCAGCTCTCCTCATAAGCTGCTTATACTAATAGGCGATCTAAACCTGAGCTTCGCACCTAGCAGAGGAGAAGCTACTTTTACAAGGCAATAGAATCACATAACTTCTGCCAAATCCTCAAGGTACCCTCTCACCATTCAGGCTCAACTCTGGACCTCATCTTTGTCCCAAAGTACCTTCACTTACAGGACAGCATAATGACCCCTCTTGCCCAACCAATACCCTGGTCAGATCACCATGCTACACACTTCAAGACTGACCTCCCCCAACAAGGAAAATCACAGAGAATACCCAGCTCTGAAAGAAGATTTAAAGGATATAACCAAGACCAATTCCTGAAAGATATCCTTCCCAGCCTCCCCCAGTACTTTGCAGATACAAATGAGGCAATTAAAACCTGGAACTCCACCATCAATGCAGCAGTGAAGGCTCCTTACCACCCAAATCTTGGAAACAGAGAAGAAAGATCCAAATCCGCCCCATGGTATTCTGAGGCAATAAGAAAAAAGAAACAAAAACGTTTCCAGCTAAAACATAAATGGAAGCACGACTAGTCACAAGCCACCCTTCTTCAATACCAGAAAACACAGAGACTACATTGATCTGATCAACAAGTACAATCGAGAATGCCACACCAACCTTATCTTAAAAGTCAGCAACAAGCCTCGAAAGCTATATGAAATTTTCCATGCTCATGAAGAATCCATCCCACAAAGAAGACACTATCCATCCCCAGATCTTTGCAGATTTTCTCATCAACAAGAATAAACCACCTTTAAGAACTTCACTGCTAAACATCTCCAATGCCTCAACTGCAGAACCCAACATCAAACACAAATGGTACTGATCTACGAGCAAATATTCCGCATCATCGCTACCTTAATTAATTAATTAATTAATTAATTTTATTTATTTAATGTCTTTTTTATACCACGCTCTTTAGAATCAGTGTGGTTTACAGTTAACAACTCATGAAGTGCCAGCAGGACCTACACTGGGCTTACAATGAACAGGGGTTTCTAAACAGGACTGACAAGGGAACTATGTACAGGGAAGCTAGCTGTCACAGGTGACATGGTCAGAGCACAACTATTTACAGATTGATTAATTATATACAGATTGACTAGTCAGAGTATGTACACCTTCCATCTGCAGAATGTCTCGTGATCTAGTGAGTAGGGTTGCAATCATGCAGGGTGGCTGCGCAGTACAGTGCCCTCTGAACCCTGCCTGGTCATGTGGATCAAATCAGTCAAGGACAAAGTTGTCAGCTGCATCCACAACACCATAAGCTCATCCCTATCTCAAGGATACATGCCCCCTGCTCTCAAAGAAGTTAACATCCGACTCATCAAAAAAAACAACTCAACAACAGCTCTGATCCTGCAACTTTCCATCCTTCTTCCAGCCTGCCCTTTCTATCCAAAATAATTGAAAAGGTGACGCAGAGACAACTGCAAGACCTTATTGACCTATATGCGTCTCTGGATCCACACCAATGTGAATTTCATCGTAATTATAGTGTTGAGACTCTCCTCATACATCTGTTCAACATACTCCTAAGAGGAATCAACAAAAAACTGGATTCCATCTCATCTTTGTTGACATCTCTTTGACCTTCGACACACAGCACAGCACAACACAGCATCTTCTTAAACCAACTAACATTGGACTTCACAGCACAACCTTCAACTGGTTCCAATCCTACCTCACTGACAGACAACAAAATGTCAAAGTTGGTTCAAACACCTCCACTCTGTTCAACACAACATAAGAAGTCCTGCAAGGGTCTTCCCTGCCTGCCCTTCCTACTTACAACCAGTTTGCAACACAAAATTAACTATGCCATTTATGCAGATGATATCATGGTCTATTCCCCTATCTATCTCCACACGCCAGACTATGCAGCTATCAATAAATGTCTACAGGAGATGAGCAACTGGCTGGCTTCCAACAATCTCCAAGTCAACTTCAAAAAATCTGAGTCGCTATTCATAACAAGGGACTCTTCTGTTGCCCCCCATCATAGGTCTCCATTATGGACACTCTAATTCCAGTAAAAGAGGAAGTACGCTACCTTGTTATCACCCTTGATCACTTTCTAAACTTACAAGCCCACATCAACAGAACCTCCAGGTATGCATTCCAAAAGCTCGCTATTATCCAAAGACTAAAACCCCTCTTCAGTCTGATCACTTCCGCACGGTCTATCAAGCAGCTATAATTCCTATGCTAGATTATTGTAACTCCCTTTGTCATGGTTTTCCAACTCAAACCACACATCCCTTGCAAGCAGCCCAGAACAAGGCTGCCCACATCATCACAGGATCCGCCAAACATGATCAGATAACACCGCTCTTACATCAGCTTCACTGGCTACCAATTACCTCACATCCAGATACAAAACTGCCTTGACTATCTTCAAGATAAGAAACAACACATCAGCTGGAATTCTACAGGAACTGATATGCACAAAACTAAACAGCAGACCTAAGAGACAGAGCACCAGAGACACCATTTCAACTCCTAGTTCTTACACCAACGAAGAGGGCTCTTTCATTAGTGGCACTCACCAACTGGAATTCTGTCCTAGTGATGGTCAGGACAACCAAGGACTTAAAGGACTTCAGAAAACATCTCAAAACCTTCCTTTTCACCGATCACTTCAGAGACAATACCTAGTTCTTGCCCCTCATCTCACCTGCCTAAAAGAATATCTAACTCTTGTACATATGTTGCAATGCATATGTTTTGCCTCTGTGCAAATCCTGCATGTCACCATTTCCTATGTTTATACATTGAGTTCTCTGTAATGTTTATTTTAATGTACATCGCTTTGATTGTACGAGAAGGCGGTATAAAAAAAGTGTTAAATACATAAAATAAATTGTCCCCTCATTGCAGAGCTTGCTTTCAATCGAAAGAGGCTCTCCACCTGAGCATTTATGCCACAGAGATATTTAAACATCTCTGCCATATCTCCTCTCTCCCATCTTTCCTCCAAAATATTACTACTGCTACTCCTCGATACCTTGTCCTCGCTTGGTTTTAAGGGATCTGTACTGTTCTGGTTCTCCTCTTATGTCTCCCATCGCTCTTTCAGTGTTTCTTCTAGTGGATCCTCCTCTGCTGCTATCCCACACTCAGTTGCAAGGATCTGTCTTGGACACACTCCTTTTCCCTCTCTATACCCATTCCTTTCATGCACTCATCTCTTCCCAAGGCTTTTAGTACCATCGTTTCACTGATGACTCCCAGATCTACCTCTCTACATCTGTAATCTCTCCGGCAATCCAAGCCCGGATCTCTGCCTGCCTTTCTGACATTGCTGCTAGGATGTCTCACCGCCAGTTGAAATTGGACATGGCCAAAACTGAGCTTCATATTTTCTCTCTAACCCTTGTCTCCCCTGCCTCCTTTCTCAGTCTCTGTGGATAATAAAACACTTGTCATCTGTCATCTAGACTACTGTAACCTGCTCCTTGCTGGTCTCCCTCTAAATCATCTCTATCCCCTTCAATCTCTTCAACAGTCTGCTGAATGGCTAATCTTCTCACGTCACTTCATTGCCAAGCTACCACTCCTGCTGACTTATAAGTGCATTCACTCTGCAGCTCCTCACTACCTTTCCTCTATTTTTCTCTCCCTTCACCCCTTCTTGTGATCTCTGCTCTTCTTGCAAACCTCTTCTATCTGTGCCCTTCTCTTCAATTGCTAACTCCAGACTTCGCTCCTTTTGTCTTGCTACTCCTTATGCCTGGAATAAAGTACCTGAGTCTGTACATAAGACGCCTTCACTGGCCCTTCTCAAACTGAGGCTCAAAACTCACCTCTTCACTACCACTTTTGTATGTTGAGTCGCCTGATCTCTTGTGTTTCCTTACCATTTCCCCTAGCTGTATCTCATGTCTACAGCTACTGTGTTGTCTGTCTTGACTAGATTTTAAGCTCTGATGAGCAGGGACTGTCTTTTACATGTGTCTGTGCAGCGCTGCGTATGTCTTGTAGTGCTATACAAGGGTCTCAGTAGTGTGTATAGAAAGGAAGGGACAAATGTTTCTGATGTTGTTGTTATAGAGAATGAAGCAACAGGTTTTAGCTATCTTTTGGATGCTGCAGAGAAGGAGAGAGTAGAGTCAAAGATGGTATGGAAGGGTAGAAGGGAGAGGCCGTATGGACTTTATCTGCCATCATATTTCTTTGTTTACATATAGAAGGTGCCTTGAATACTGGCCAGTTTGTAATTTTTTAATTTTAATGCAAATTGCTTTGCCATTTTGTATGAAAGGAGATACATCAAGAGATCATGAAATGAAATCATGTAAGAGATTAACTTTCTCCCTCTCTCACATTATTCACAGCTGATTGGTCAGAGATGTGGGATAATCTCAGAGCAGGGAGTTTGGGATCAGGAGACCCAGAAATACCTCTGTGGTACCAACACGTGATTAGTGCTTTCTTTTTATGTCCAGCAGGTGATGGGGTCACACAGGAAAAGAAGAGAGTGGAGAAGAGAGAAGAATGGGGAAACTCTTTCACACACGAGGTGCACCCAGCACTCCACCTAAACTCTCACACGCAAGAGAGACGTTTTACACATACTGAGTGTGAGAGCGGTTTCAATCAGTGCGATTGCATAAGAAGCCAGCTGAAAACGCACACAGCAGAGGGAACTACCCCAACAGAGAGGCCTTCTACATCTTTTAATAGTCCTGAATGTGGAAGAAATTTCACTTTTAAGAAATCCCTAACAATGCACCAGAAAATCCACAGGAGTGAGAAAAGATTTCAATGCACTGAATGTGAGAAATCTTTCCTCAGAAGTTCACAACTTGTGGAGCATCTTAAAAACCACACCGGGGAGAAACATTGTAATTGTATTGAACATGGGAAATGTTTCCACAGAAAAGCAGAACTAGTGACGCATCATAGCACCCACACAGGGGAGAAACCTTTTAGTTGTACTGATTGTGGGAAATGTTTCCTCACAAAAACAGATCTAGTGACGCATCATAGAACCCACACAGGGGAAAAACCTTTTAGTTGTACTGAATGTGGGAAATGTTTCACCAGAAAAGCACAACTAGTGCTGCATAATAGAACCCACACAGGGGAGAAGCCTTTTAGTTGTAATGAATGTGGAAAATGTTTCACCAGAAAAGCACACCTAGTGCAGCATCATAGAACCCACACAGGGGAAAAACCTTTTAGTTGTACTGAATGTGGGAAATGTTTCAACAGTAAAGCACACCTAGTGCAGCATCATAGAACCCACACAGGGGAAAAACCTTTTAGTTGTACTGAATGTGGGAAATGTTTCCTCACAAAAAGAGATCGAGTGCGGCATCATAGAGCCCACACAGGGGAAAAACCTTTTAGTTGTACTGAATGTGGGAAATGTTTCACCAGAAAAGCTCAACTAGTGCTGCATAATATAACCCACACAGGGGAGAAGCCTTTTAGTTGTAATGAATGTGGAAAATGTTTCACCAGAAAAGCACACCTAGTGCAGCATCATAGAACCCACACAGGGGAAAAACCTTTTAGTTGTACTGAATGTGGGAAATGTTTCCTCACAAAAAGATATCTAGTGCAGCATCACAGAACCCACACAGGGGAAAAACATTTTAGTTGTACTGAATGTGGGAAATGTTTCACCAGAAAAGCACAACTAGTGCTGCATAATAGAACCCACACAGGGGAGAAGCCTTTTAGTTGTACTGAATGTGGGAAATGTTTCACCAGTAAAGCACACCTTGTGCAGCATCATAGAACCCACACAGGGGAGAAGCCTTTTAGTTGTAATGAATGTGGGAAATGTTTTCACACAAAAGCAGAACTAGTTCAGCATCATAGAGCCCACACAGGGGAGAAACCTTTTAGTTGTACTGAATGTGGGAAATGTTTCACCAGAAAAGCACAACTATTGCTGCATAATAGAACCCACACAGGGGAGAAGCCTTTTAGTTGTACTGAATGTGGGAAATGTTTCACCAGTAAAGCACACCTAGTGCAGCATCATAGAACCCACACAGGGGAAAAACCTTTTAGTTATACTGAATGTGGGAAATGTTTCCTCACAAAAACAGATCTAGTTCAGTATCATAGAACCCACACAGGGCAGAAGCCTTTTAGTTGTACTGAATGTGGGAAATGTTTTCACATAAAAGCAGAACTAGTGAGGCATCACAGAACCCACACAGGGGAAAAACCTTTTAGATGTACTGAATGTGGGAAATGTTTCCTCACAAAAAGATATCTAGTGCGGCATCACAGAACCCACACAGGGGAAAAACCTTTTAGTTGTACTGATTGTGGGAAATGTTTCCTCACAAAAGCACATCTAGTGACGCATCATAGCACCCACACAGGTGAGAAACCTTTTAGTTGTACTTGTTGTGGGAAATGTTTCACCAGAAAAGCACACCTAGTGCAGCATCATAGAACCCACACAGGGGAAAAACCTTTTAGTTGTACTGAATGTGGGAAATGTTTCACCAGTAAAGCACACCTAGTGCAGCATCATAGAACCCACACAGGGGAAAAACCTTTTAGTTGTACTGAATGTGGGAAATGTTTCCTCACAAAAACAGATCTAGTGCGGCATCATAGAGCCCACACAGGGGGAAAACCTTTTAGTTGTACTGAATGTGGGAAATGTTTCACCAGAAAAGCTCAACTAGTGCTGCATAATAAAAACCACACAGGGGAGAAGCCTTTTAGTTGTACTGATTGTGGGAAATGTTTTCACATAAAAGCAGAACTAGTGAGGCATCACAGAACCCACACAGGGGAAAAACCTTTTAGTTGTACTGAATGTGGGAAATGTTTCCTCACAAAAAGAGATCTAGTGACGCATCACAGAACCCACACAGGGGAAAAACCTTTTAGTTGTACTGATTGTGGGAAATGTTTCCTCACAAAAGCACATCTAGTGACGCATCATAGAACCCACACAGGTGAGAAACCTTTTAGTTGTACTTGTTGTGGGAAATGTTTTCACATAAAAGCAGAACTAGTGAGGCATCACAGAACCCACACAGGGGAAAAACCTTTTAGTTGTACTGAATGTGGGAAATGTTTCCTCACAAAAAGAGATCTAGTGACGCATCACAGAACCCACACAGGGGAAAAACCTTTTAGTTGTACTGATTGTGGGAAATGTTTCCTCACAAAAGCACATCTAGTGACGCATCATAGAACCCACACAGGTGAGAAACCTTTTAGTTGTACTTGTTGTGGGAAATGTTTCACCAGAAAAGCACAACTAGTGCTGCATAATAGAACCCACACAGGGGAAAAACCTTTTAGTTGTACTGAATGTGGGAAATGATTCCTCACAAAAACAGATCTAGTGCGGCATCACAGAACCCACACAGGGGAAACCTTTTAGTTGTACTGAATGTGGGGAATGTTTCCTCACAAAAAGATATCTAGTGCTGCATTATAGAACCCACACAGGGGAGAAACCTTTTAGTTGTACTGATTGTAAGAAACTCTTCCTCACAAAAGCACAACTAGGCAATACTAGCGGCATCAGGTAAAATTTAACATCATAACAGAAAAAAGAAAATTTAAAGCAAGGATGAGAGTATTCACCACAATTTCCTCCCTAGCTACCAGAAAATCTAGTAACTGACTGGGCTCAAAGAAAAGATAAACTTTATCTTTGTAAGTAATCATACAATGAGAAGGAAATCGTAAAACAAAACTCCCCCCTAGAGAAAGGACCCTACGTCTTAGACCAAGGAATTCCTTCCTCCTCAGCTGGGTTACACGTGAAAGATCAGGAAACATATAAACTTTTGAGCATATGAAAGTTACATTGAAATTTCTAAAGAAAGCCCGAAGAACTAATGACTTATCCAGCTCTAGAGCCAGGGTTACAAGAAAGGTCGTCCGGTCAGTGACCACTTCCACAGAGTCCTCCTGAAACGCAGTAAGGTCTCCGGGTCTTTGAAACGGATTCTCAGAAGCAGAGCCACGAGAGCCGGGGCCCACAGACAAATACTGTGCTCTCACAATGGGAGGCTAATTATCTCCAGGAAGTTGAAGCTCCTCCAGGAAATATTTGTGAACCATCTCTGAAGCAGACATAATAATAGGAGATTTAGGAAAATTCATCAATCTCAGTGGAGAAACCATTTAGTTGTACTGATTATGGGAAGTTTTCCCCAGAAAAGCACAACTAGTGCTGCATCATAGAACCCACAATGGGGAGAAACCTTTTAGTTGTACTCAATGTGGGAAATATTTCCTCACAAAAGCATAACTAGTGTGGCATCATAGAACCCACACAGGGGAGAATCCTTTAGTTGTACTGAATGCATAAGCATAAGCATGTTATCCAAGTTATTACTCCTGTTCTATGTAAAGCATAAGCATGTTATCCAAGTTGTTTTCTCCTGTTCTATGTGAAGCCAAACAGTTTGTTATGGTCATTTTGTTGTATGTAAACCGCGCTGACAATAGTGCGGTATATAAGAAACTGTAATAAATAAAATAAAATAAATAAAATGTGGGAAATGTTTCCTCATGAAAGCAGAACTAATGCGGCATCATAGAACCCACTTAGGGGAGAAACTGATTGTAGGAAATGTTTTCTCAGAAAAGGACATCTAGTGCTGCATCATAGAACCCACACGGGGAGAAACCTTTTAGTTGTACTGAATGTGGGAAATGTTTCCTCACGAAAACACATCTAGTGCAGCATCATAGAACCTACACAGGGGCGAAACCCTTTAGTTGTACTGAATGTGGCAAATCTTTTCCCATAAAAGCACAACTAGTGCTGCATCATAGAACCCACATGGGGGAGAAACAATTTAGTTGTACTGATTGTGGGAAATGTTTCCTCATGAAAGCAAATCTAGTGACGCATCATAGAACCCACAGGCGAGAATCCTTTTAGTTGTACTGGTTGTGGGAAATGTTTCCCCAGAAAAGCACAACTCCTAATTGTTCATTGAAATCTACATATTTTGCACCTGTGCCCAGCTAACAGCGATCACTGCCAGTGTTACCAGATAGTAACATAGTAAATGAAGGCAGATAAGGACCAGTATGGTTCATCTAGTCTGCCCAGCAAGGCGGCAAGAGTAGATGCGCCTGCTGCACCAGGCAGGTCACTCCTCCCCATGCCTTTGTTTAGAGGTGTACCCACCACTCCCTGGAGGTCCCCCCTATTTGTTCATATATAAGAGATAGTTATGTTTATTTTGATTTTATCCTGTTGCTATAAAGGGATCCACTGTGTCTCTCCCATGCCATTTTGAATTCTGTCACTGTATTTGCCCCCACCAGTTCCATCAGGAGGGCATTCCAAGCATCCACCACCCTTTCAGTGAAAAAGTATTTCCTGACATTGCCTTTCAGTTTACCCATTTCAGCTTCATGTTATGCCCTCTAGTTTTACAGCTTCCCCATCTTTGGAAGAGGTTTGTTTGTCTAATAATACTCTTTAAGTATTTAAAGGTCTGAATCATATCTCCCCTGTCCCTCCTCTCCTCCAGAGTGTACATATTTAGATTTAGAAGTCTTCTGACACAGGCTTCATTCAAATCCTTTTGACCACCTTCCTCTGAATTATTTCCAGTCTTTTTATATTCTTTGTGAGATATGATCTCCAAAACTGAACACAATCTTTTTACTTCTTTCCAGATTTGCAGAAGGAATACTCCAGTCCACACTGAGTAGATTAAAGTCACCCAATATGATCACATGCCCCTTCATGGTTACCTTTGTGTTCATAATCAAGTCTCTATTAATTTCTTTGGTTTGAGTTGGAGGCCTGTAGACCACACCAGTATGGATGACAGTGCCATCTCCTCTTTCCAACACTTTTCCCCACGTCTGTCTTCCACCACCCGCTATCTACATTTCTTTGCCCATTCAGCTGAGTGCACTTTGCTCAAATTCCACACTCTTGCAGACTTTCTACACTTCAAATGCATGCTTTCCCATTCCAGTCAGCCATAGCACTCTCCAAACAAGACTATTATGTCCATCTGGCAAACTCTCTTGCCTCTGATCCTCACCCTCTCTTTACTACTCTCAGCTCCCTGCTCAAGGTGCCTCTGCCTCCAACCCCTCCCTCCCTTTCTGCCCAAACCCTGGCTGACTATTTCCATAGCAAAGTCCACAAGATCACCCTCCAATTCCCCATGATATCAGCTACTTCCCCTCCTCCCCCTCTACACTCCCAACTTCCCCTCCCTACCACTGCTTCCCTCTTTTCCTTATCTATGACCTCTAAGGAGGAAACCACACACCTTCTTTCCTCCTCCAAACTCACTACCTGCTCCTCAGATCCTTCCCCACCCATCTCCTAAGCACCATCTCCTCCACTGTTGTCTCTTCCATCTCTCATATTCTAAACCTATTGCTCTCCACTGCAACTGTACCTGCAGCCTTCAAGCAAGCTGTGGTCGCACCTTACTAGATCCTACCTGTCCTTCTAACTATTGACCCATCTCCCTCCTCTCCTTTGTTTCTAAAGTACTTGAACGTGTGGTTCACTGCCACTGCCTCAACTTTCTCATCTCTCAAGCCCTTCTGGATCCTCTACGATCTGGCTTTTGTCCTTTACATTCTACCGCAACAGCTCTTGCCAAGGTCTCCAGCGACCTGATCCTGGCTAAATCCAAGACCATTTACTCGATTCTCATCCTTCGTGACCTTTCTGTTGCTTTTGAGACTGTTGACCATAACCTTCTCCTCAATACCTTGTCCTTGCTTGGTTTTAAGGGCTCTGTGCTATCCTGGTTCTCTTCTTATCTCTTCCATCACTCTTTCAGTGTTTGTTCTGGTGAATCCTCCTCTATTGCTATCCTTCGCTCAGTTGGTATACCCCAAGGATCTTTCATGGGTCCACTCCTTTTCTGTCTACATACCCAATCCCATGGCTTTCAGTACCATCTTTACACTACTGATTCCCAGATCTACTTCTCTGCACCTGAAATCTCTCCAGTAATCCAGGCCAGGGTCTCTTTGTGACTTTGCTGCTTGTATGTCTCACCGCTGCTTGAAAATGAACATGGCCAAAACTGAACTTATTATTTTTCGCCCTAAACCCGCCTTTCCCCTTCTCTTTTCTCAGTTTCTGTGGATAACTCCCTACTCCTCCCTGTCTCCTTAGCTCACAACCTTGTGGTTGCCTTTGACTCCTCTCTCTCCTTCTCCACACAGATCCAACTGATAGCTAAAACTTGTCGTTTCTTTCTCTATAACATCAACAAAATTCACCCATTCCTTTCTGAACACACTACTAAGACCCTCATCTACTCCTTAGTCACCTCCCATCTAGACTATTGTGATGATGAAGGACCTTCAGCTATTCAGAAAAGATCTCAAAACCCACCTCTTCACTGAACATTTTGAAATCCCCTACCTCCCAAGAGTCACACCCCAGCAGTCACAGAAACAATCCCACCAACCTCCTGAACCCGCAAACAAGTAACCCCGACAGAGCCACCACTATTAACCCCCCTCCCAGTATGTATTACATAAGAAAAGAAGAAGAAAATAACTTCCAGAACGTACACAAGATTGATTGTAAGATATGTTTGTTTATTGTTCCTTGTAATATATGTTTATAGTTCTTTGTAAATAGTTGTTGACACAGTTGCTTACAATGTTTAACTGTATACAGTTCCAACTACTGTTCCATGTAAAACTATATAAAATTGTTTAACTGTTCCCAAACCGCCCTTGATCTCTGGAAGGGGCTGTATAGTAGAAAAGAATAAATAAATATTGTAACCTACTTCTTGCTGGTCTCCCACTGAATCATCTCTCACCCCTTCAATCTGTTCAACACTCTGCTGTGTGGCTAATCTTCTGCCTCCTCTGTTTCTGCATCCATTTCAAACATTTCAAACTTCTTCTGCTGACCTATAAGTGCATTCACTCTGCAGCTCCTCACTACCTTTCCTTACCTCTCCCTACACCCCTCCTCGGGAATTCAGCTCTTCTGGCAAATTGCTTCTTTCTGTACCCTTCTCTTCTATTGCTAACTCCAGACTTCACTCCTTTCACCTTGCTGCTCCTTATGCCTGGAACAAACTACCTGAATCTGTACGTCAACTGCCTTCTCTGACCCTTTTCAAATCCAGGCTGAAAACTCACCTCTTCGCTGCCGCTTTTGGATCTTGCTTTACTTAATCTCCTTTGTGTTTCTTTACCATTCCCCCAAGCTGTATCCCATGTCTACAGCTACTGTGTTGTTTGTCTTGACTAGATTGTAAGCTCGGATGAGCAGGGGCTCTCTTTCACATGTCTTTGCAGCACTGTGTATGTCATGTAGCACTATACAAATGTTCAATAATATAATACTAATATCGCTTTTGACATATAGGGCTACTCCTTTTCCTTTTCTACCCACTCTGTCTCTCCTAAATAGATTAAACCCAGTTATGGCTATATCCCATTCACATGACTCATTAAATCATGTTTCTGTAATAGCCACAATGTCCTAGTCCATTTCTACCATTAGGGCTTCCAGATCAGGAACTTTGTTGGCTAAACTTCGAGCATTTGTGCTCATTGCTTTCCAGCATTTTTTGACTGGCTTGCCTGTATTTTGCATGAATTTTGTTTTACACACCTCTTCCCACTTGCCATTGATGTGTGGGTTGATAGTGTGGCTGTTTCCAATGTTATTATTTTTTTGCTGGGAGTGACATCCCGGACTTGTTCTCCATCCATCACCCCCTTTCCCTAGTTTAAATGCTTGTGCACATACTGCCTGAATTTTTCACTTAGGATCCTTTTCCCTGCGATGGAGAGATGTAGTCCATCAGCACAGTATAGTCTCTTGTTGGTCCATCTGTTTCCCCAGTTGCCTATATATCTAAATCCTTCTTGTTTGCACCAGGTTTGGAGCCATGTATTAAATTTGTCTATGCGGCGCAGCCTTTCTGCCCCCTTACCAGGGACAGGTAGAACCTCTGAGAATGCTACAGTGCTAGCAATGGGCTTGAGTTTCTCTCCCAGAGTCTGGAAGTCCCTTTGAACTGCTGTTTCTAGACGGGTCATTTGTACCCAAGTGGGTGACAGTATCAGTTTCAGAGTGCTCACTTTCTGCACTCACGGGTAACGATTATTTTCTAGGTTGCCATGCTGGAAACCGTCTTTATATGGATAAATGTTACCTCCACCCCGGCTTTGCCTGCAGACCGCCCTGTTACTTCCTGGAGGCTGCCTCTCAATTATCCTTCTTGGCTGGACTTATCTGATCAGTAGCTGCTTCTACCTAGATACATCCTTTTAAATACCGAGTCGTTATTAAATCGACCAGTGCTAGTGATATCTCGTCTGGACTATTGCAATATCTCCTTCGCTGGCCTTCCTCAATCCTAACTGCGTCATCTACAACTCAGCCAAAACACTGCAGCTCGTATTCTGACCCACGCCTCCCATTCAGATCACATCACCCCCCTCCTCGTACATTTGCACTGGCTCCCAATTCCCTTTAGGATTCAATATAAATTCCTCATCTTCGTCCATAAGTCAATCCACACTGGTACCCCTCTATCTCGCTGACTCGGTTCACCTGCACACCCTGCATCTAGAATCCACCTGCTCTTCAGCCTTCTTTTTCCTCGCTCCCCTCCTCTCTCCGTCTGGAACCCTCCTTCAACACCTTCAAGGCCAGACTAAAAACCCACTTTTCTGCTCTGCCTTCGACCTACCCCCACCCCCTTTGTCCCCAGTCCCCCGCTGATATTAAACCCCCTCCTCTCCTGTCCCTGCTGCAGCGCAGTCACTATCTGCTCTTTTCTCTGATTCTCGTCTCTCCTGTCTACATTTGTTGGTGTTCCTTTTATTTTTCAAAGCAGCTCTGCCTCTATTTTTCAGTGAATGTAAACCGCTTTGAGGCTTTTGTGTAAGTGGTATATTAAGGTTTCAATAAAGATAAAGATGAGACATTATTAACGATTTATACTGAAGTCTTATTCCTTTTCCTCAGACATTTAGATTTCTTCCTGTGCATCGCCCCCCACCCCTACTGACTCTCCCCTCTATCTTTCATCCTATTTGAAATCTCTCAGTTCCTATGGATGGAAACGAGACAAGGAAAAGATCCCACTACCTGTTGAGTCCCTATAACAGGTTCTCCTGAATTAGCACATGGAAATCTGTCCAGACAAATCACAACATTTGTTTTACTAGAGCTGCCCCAGGACCCAGCTACTGACGGCCTGTGGGCCTCAAATGCTTTCCTCTAATATCTGAATAATGGGGTGTGCTGTAGACAATTAACGACATTTAAATCTGCAATTTGCCTCAATTCCTGGAGAATCACATGTGCCTTCAAACTTGACACAAATCTTCTTATTGATTCTAAGGAAGGAGAGAGAAAATGTGAGGAGGAGAGATCAAAAGAGAAAAGGAGTCTGCAGACGTGAGGGGAATAGAGAGTGAAAGGAGAAGAAAACAATGGGATAAACAGAGAGAAGGCCAAAAAGAGAGAGGAACACAAAAATGGAGGAGAGACTTCCAAGGACAATGAGGAGTAAAGGGGTGAGGGAGCAGAGTGCAATAAATGCCAAAGAGATGAAGAATGGTGGATGGCAGAGAAAGAAGAAGATGGAGAGATCAGTGAGGGTCAAGAGGACAGAGGAATAAGTCAAATGAACTTACTCACCTGTAGCAGATGTTCTCTGTGGACAGCAAGAAATATCCTCGTGTATGGGTGATGTCATGTGACAACGCTTCATGCAGGAGTATGCCTAGTGCCTTCTAGAAGCCTTTGGAAGCTCCCCTGTGCATGTGTGTGCCTTCCTGCCCACCGCTGAGGCGCCATATTGACCTCGGTCTAATATAATAGCTGAGGAGAATACAATACAACTCTAAGGGGAGGTAGGTGGGTTGTGAGGACTTTTCCTGCTGTCCACAGAGAATATCTTTATCTTTATTCACTTTCTTGATATACGGCTCAGGATGGAGCATAAGAGCGGTTAACAATGCAAAGGACTGCAAACAGAATTATGAAAGGAAAGTCTTCCAATTTATCCTCTTGCAATTTTCCACAATCCTCATGGGTTTTAACAATTTTAAATAATTTTGTGTCATTTGCAAATTTGATAATCTCACGCGTTATTCCCATTTCCAGGTTATTTATGAATAGGTCAAAAAGCAGTAGACACAGTACAGATCCCTGGGGTACTCCACTATTCACTTTTCTCCATTGGGAAAATTGGTTATTTAGCCCTACCCTCTGCTTGCTAACTTTTAACCAGTTCCTGATCCACAATAGTGCACTGCCTCCTATCCCATGACTTTTTAATTTTGCCAAGTCTCTCATAACAAATGCTGTCTGAAAAAGATGGAATTGTAGGGCGGACTTGAACTTAATGAATACCATACTGAGTCAGACCAAGATCCAGCAAGCCCAGTATCCTGTTATGCATCCTTTAGATCCAGAGAGAATATCCAATCTCCTTTATTAAGATAAGGGAGTACGGTGGATCCAGATATTTGTTCAGATCTCTTAGTTCTAGGATGGGACAGAATACCCCCTGTTTTCTTGGTGATCAGGAAATACTGGGAATAAAATCCTCTCCATTTTTACTGTGGTGGCATGAGCTCAATGGCTAGAACTTTTTGAAGAGCAGTGATTTCTTGCATAAGTAGTTCCTGTTGCTGAGGATTTAAGGAATGAACCCTCGGAAGGCAATTTGGAGGAAGATCAAATCAATGTAATTTGTAATTACTTTAGATAATTTGTAAGATTCAAGTGTCTGAGGTTAAGAGTTCCCACTTCTGTGCAAAGAGAGTGACCCTCCCTGTGACAGGGGAGTCCATTATGGCTACCGGAAGAACAGCTACACTCTTCAGGAACCAGTTGAAGCAAGGTGAAAGGAGAGACATCTGGAGTTTATGGTTTATAACACTGTTCTACAAATTTTCAAAAACTGTTTGCTTCAGAAATTAAATGTGCTATTTCTTAATGAATCTGATATGCTGAAAAATATGATAGTGAAATTGGTCAATTAGCTCCTGTTTCTATTATATGTTGAAGAATGTACATTTTAACACTATGGGGCTTGTTTACAAAGCCGCGGTAGCGGTTCGCGATCGCTATCGGAGCCACGGCCCCATTGAAATCAATGGGGCCACGGCTCCGATAACGATCGCGAACCGCTACCAGGGCTTTGTAAACAAGCCCCTATGTGTGGTGAAAATCGAGTCTAAATCCTTAGATGTAAATCAAAATCTTATTACAAGTGAAACTTTGCACAATAACAAGCATGTTTTTATAAAATAAAGTTCATAAATGTACTTAGAAGAAACAGAGGAGTAAGTATGTCTGCAATTTAACTTTCATTAAGAACATTTGTAAGTACATTCTAGCAAGTTTTGTTCTCATTCAGTGGCTTCACGACTCTTCCTGATCTGTTTCTTGTACTGAAACAATGGAATATCCCTTGTCACTGTCCAGCAGTAGTCTGCAAGCATTGATGGACTCCATTTACCCTGATACTTCTTTTCCATGGCTGCAATGTCCTGGTGAAATCGTTCTCCATGTTCATCACTTAATGCTCCACAATTTTATGGGAAAAAATCTAGATGAGAGTATAGAAAATGAATCTTTAAGGACATGTTGCAACCAAGGTTTTTGTATGCCTTGAGAAGATCTTGAACAATCTCTTGGTAATTATTTGCTTTGTTGTTTCCAAGAAAATTTTGTGTCACTGATACAAATGCTATCCATGAAGCCTTTTCCTTTCCACGCAATAAACAAAGAAATTCATCATCTTGAAGAAGTGCACAAATCTGAGGGCCAACAAAAACTCCTTCCTTAATTTTGGCATCAGTCAATCTAGAAAATTTACCACTAAGATACCTGAAAGCAGGTTTAGTTTTATCCATCGCCTTGACAAAGGTTTTCATTAGTCCCCACTTGATGTGCAAGGAAGGCATCAAAATCTTGTTGCTGTCTAAAAGTGCTGGAAACAGAATATTTTTGGTTCCAGGATCCAGTGACTGTCATTTTGTCAAAAGGGACTGGCCACTCCATCAATCTCTAGTACGACTATCCCATTCACACAGGAAGCAGTGTATCCACCCTGAAGACCAAGCAAGAGGGTGACCACTTTGAAGTCACCACAGATTGACCATAGATGCTGATCATAGTTTATACATTTCAAAAGTTGTTTCATATTGTCATACGTCTCTTTCATAAAACCTGCATGGCCAATAGGAATTGATGGTAGCAAGTTGTCATTATGCAGTAATACAGCTTTAAGACTTGCTTTGGATGAATCAATGAAGAACCTCCAATCATCTGAATTGTAATTGATATTGAGAGTTGCCATTAAACCGTTTACGTTGTTGCGTGCAGCAAGATCACCTTCTTTGAAAAGGAATGACACCAAGTCTTTCTGTCGGTCCCTGAAAAAAGAAATTCGAATGTCACCAGCCAGAAGATTCCACTGCTGTAGACTGGGACCCAAAAGCTCAGCTTTATTCTTTGGGAGATCCAAATCCCTGACAAGGTCGTTCAATTCACCTTGTGTTATGAGGTGTGGCTCATTAGCAGTGGCCAGAAGAAACTCTGGGTCATTTGAGGTTGATGGTTCATGACTACAAACCTCTCCCTCTTCCTCACTTGATTCTAATGATAATGATTCTGACATTTTGGGAATCGGCAACCCTTCTCCATGAGGCACTGGGTGTATTGCAGATGGAATGTTTGGATATTGCACAGTCCACTTACTCTTTCTGGATATGCCTTTCTGAATTGGAGGAACCATGCAGAAGTAGCAATTGCTGACATGATCCGTGGGCTCTCTCCAGATCATTGGAACTGCAAAAGGCATTGATTGCCTTTTCCCATTCATCCATTGCCTGAGATTTGTTGCAGCTGCTTTCATGGCCGAAGCATTTTGGCTGCTGAACAGTATTATTGGGGGGCTTACCCAGTGCCCAGTGCACCCTCTCGATCTCCATATTAGCCCCGAAGGACAAAAGCTCCTCTGCAGTTAAACGTTTTTTGGCTAACACTCGCACCACCTCAACCAAGTTCTCTGCCCCACCTGCAACTTTCAGTATGCCTCTGAAACGCGCATTGTTTCTGCGAGCCCGGTGTTCCATGTCATCAATCTTATAAGTAAGTTCCATTGCCTGAGAGCATTGTCTATCTGCTGTGCATTGCAAATCTGCCAGTGTAGTCCTTCATTTTAGTTTCCACCTCCTCCAACTGGTGGCCTAAATGCTTAATGTTTCTGTGGAGCTCCGTGATCATAGACGTCACCTCCTCCCGCATAGATCGAAACCCAGCATCAATTTCTTCAAAGCCCCTTCGGAGCTCACGCTGTAAGAGAATGTGTTGAGGCTGTTTTGTTTGCTTGCTCTAGTTCACTTAGCATGTCCTCTCCAGATTCCTCTGACGCCAGGCTGCGCGGGGAACTGCCATGCGGTCCAGCCCTGCCCATCAGCCGCTGCGAGACGTTTGGCTTTTCCTTCACCTCCTACAGTTTAGTATTTTTAGCCATCTGCTCCCAGTCACTCCAGGCAGTTTGTACTCCAGTTTTTAGTGGCTCACCTGCCCAGTTTGGTAATTTTGGGGGCTTTTTGTCTCCTCGGGGTGGCGGTAAAAGAGACTCAAGCCACCATTTCCTTCAGTGATGTCTCTTCCCTAGTAAACCTTATGCTTTTGCCCTTCAGATGGTTACAGTTGTTTGTTTCCTGAGCTGGATAACGAGCCTTAGGAAGACTTAGCCAGCCTTCCCACGACAGTCCCTCCTGGGAAGGACTACATCTCCCAGAGTGCACTCTGGCACTCACATTCAGTAATTCCTCCTAGGAAGGACTAAAGCTCTCAGAGTGCACTGTGACAATCCCACACAGTGATACCCCTTAGGAAGGACTTCAGCTCCCAGAGTGCACTATGACATACACACACTAAAATACACCCTTGGAAGGAGTACAGCACCTGAGAGTGCACTGTGATACTCCCACACAGTAATACCCCCTAGGACGGACTATAGCTTCCAGAGTGCACTGTGACACTCCCACACAGTAATACCCCCTAAGAAGAACTACAGCCCCCAGAGTGCACTGTGACACTCCCACACAGTAATCCCTTCTAGGAAGGACTACAGCTCCCAGAGTGCACTGTGACACTCCCATAGAGAAACTGTAGTTTATTTAAAGGGCTTTGTGGCTAGAACTTGTTCTGTGCATATAATATCTTTGTTTCTGTAGATCAGACATGTGAAATCCTCCAGCGCATTCAGTTGTTTGTAACTCCTCTCTCTTGCCCTGCTTTTATATGCCTGAATATCTCAGGAAGTGGATCTGTGAGATGACCCAGCATTAGTACAGCCCCTTTCACAGGCTTCCCAGGGCTGGGGGAGGGCACTCGGTCTCCAGCCTTCCTCCCTTTGTCTCTGTTCACACTTCTCTCTCTGAAGCCACCAGGAAAGACGCTTTTTACTAGCACCAGCAAAATTCACACCACCAGCTTTGTAAAGAGGGAACCAAGGCGTGTTCCAGAGAAGAGCAGGAGAATGGCTGCAGGGATTTCTGCTCAGCAGGTAGGAAATTGGCAGGAGGTGGGCAGCAGGGGAGGCAGTGCCACGATCCAGCCTCTGAGACACACATGCTGCGTGGGGCAAGCAGAAGGGGAAATGAGGCTGGCACTGCTCAGTCCAGGAAAGAAAGTTCTGCTCTTTATTCCTTGCAAGCCTCTAAGGCTCTTCTTCCTCATTCCCATCCCATGTGGCTCTCAGTTTCTGTTTCCTGCAGTGTCTTTGGATTCTCTTTTTCCCTCTCGCTCTTTCTTTTGCACAATTACTTTTGTGTCAATTTGCAGAAAATAAGACCCAGATCTCCAGGAACAAGCAGGAATGAGTCTTCACATATGGGTATCGTCGGTACCGACGGAGCCTGCGTGGGAACGCTCCCCAGCGTCCAAAAGGAAAGCTTTTGGGAGCATCCCACAGTGCCTGCGCACTGCCTTCCCGCCTTTCCTAACCGCCTCTCTCCAGTTCTTCTTTTCCCGGAGCCAGCAGGTCGTGTTCCTGTCACCGCTGAAGAATTTCTTTATTTTATTTTATTTCTTTGGTCGCGCATCTGCCTTCTCGATGCTGGACCGGTACCGCCGGTCTTTTCTTTCTTTATTCTAAAAAAACCCAAACAAAACTACTGTTTTCTCTCACTTCAGTGCATTTTCTTCTTTGGCCTTAGGCCTAGGACATTTTTCCTCATGGAAAAGCCCGCTTCTGGGTTTAAAAAATGCACGAAGTGCAGCGGCACTATTTCTGTCACTGACACCCATGCGGCTTGTGAGTCCTGCTCCATGATGTCTAAAAAGGTCTACAGAATCGAGCAGCTAAGCTCAGTACCCTGTTTCCCTCGGATGCAGCTTCGGTTGCATCAACGTATTCCAGGGCTTCTTCTTCCTCACATGGATCTCAGGTAACCAAACTTAAATCCAGCCGGTCCTCGAAGGGTAGATCTCCCTCTAAGTATCAAGATGCCTCCGGGCTTGCCCTCGAGGAATCCGCACCGGCAAAATTACCCCGGCGGGAGGCTCCAGCTTCCAAAGCTTTATCTATGGGGTCACAGGTTGACATCAATGGCTCGGCCTTGACCGATCACCTGTTGCCATGTTCTGGGGTACCGGTGGTTCCCACTGGTACCGACATCCAGACATTGGTTGCGTCAATGGATCAGAATATCCTGACCATGCAGCGTGCCATCACGGCATTCATACAAGCTGCGACGTCTTCGGTACCGCAACAAACTCCGTTGCCGGTACCGACTCCGGCACCGGTACCGATTGCATCGACATCCGCTTCGGTGTCGACTGCAGCGGTACACTGTTCTGTGATGCCCATCGGTACCGATTCGGTACTGATCACTCCCGATGTCGATACCACCCGGTATGCGTATCGGGCTCTGCAGGAGCATCCAGACAGGCGATACTTCGATTCCTCTGAAGACTCTGATGAATCAGAGGTCTCTGTCGAAGCATCGGTGATTCATCCTCAGGAGCCCTCTTCTCCAAAAAGGAGAATGTCTCCTCCAGAGGACTTGTCTTTTCAAGACTTCATTAGGGAAGTGGCCAGGGGTCTTTCCATCTCAGTGGCCCCTGAGACAGAGCCTAGAGCAAAAAAATTAGATATTTTACAATATACTAAGGCTCCTAAAGAGGCAGCCACTTTACCAATACATGAGATTCTTTATGATCACATGTTGGGCATATGGGAGACTCCTCTCACCACTTCCCCTCATTCTCGCAGGTTGGACACCATGTATCGTGTTCCTCCTTGTCCTGGCTTTCATAAGACTCAGCTCCCTCACCACTCCATTGTGGTGGAGTCTGCTATGAAGAAGATAAAGAGTACAAAAAGGCACTCTTCTGCTCCTCCAGGAAGAGAATGCAGAACCTTAGATGCCTTTGGCAGGAGAATTTTCCAGGCCAGTATGCTTGTTGCCAGAATCATCTCCTATAGTCTCTATATGGGGATGTTTCTAAAAGAAGTTACAGATCACCTGCAAACTTTATCTCCTTTCATTTCAGAAGATAAAAGGGAAGAGTTCCTCACCTGGCTCAAACATGCCCAGGATATTTCCAAGTTTTCCAACCGTGCAGCCTTTGACTCTTTTGAAGGTGCCAGCAGAGCCTCGGCCATTGCCATAGGTGCACGCAGAGTTGCTTGGTTACAAGCTTCTGATTTGGAACCTTGGGTTCAAGATGGACTAGGAAACCTTCCTTGTACAGGTAAAACCTTTTTGGCAAAGATTGGCAAGCAAAGGCCACCCAAATGGATGCTGAAAATTCTGCTTTAGATAGACTTTCAAAGTCTACTTCTGCTCCTTTTAAGAAAAGGTTGTTCAAAAAGGGTTTTTTTTCCCAAAAAAGGGAAATATTATTCTGCTTATGGTCAGCAGTCATCTACTGCAGGTCGTTTTGCTACAAAGAGACAGCAACAACCGAAACAGACCAAGCCTAAGGCTGCTAGGACTGCTACGGCCCAACAGCCTCAGCCTCCTCAGGGCCTTTGACTTACAACTAGAGAGCTTAGCCTTTCTGGCTCTAGAATATCCAGAGCCTCTCACCATTCCAGGAAGGTTGGTTTACTTTGCTCCCAGATGGGAACAAATCACAGCAGAGCAATGGACCCTCTCCATCATAAGGGAGGGGTACAAACTTCATTTCTTAAACCTTCCTCCTCACACCATGGTGAGACAGTTCAATTCTCAGACATCTCTCCTCAACCTTCTGGGTCAAGAGATTACTACCCTTCTTGCCCAAGGGGCAATAGAAGAAGTACCCCTTCTTCAACAGGGCTCAGGGTTCTACTCCCCCTACTTTCTTATCCCAAAGCAAACAGGGGGCTACAGACCCATATTAGATCTCAGAGAATTGAACAAGTTTCTATGCAAGGAGAAATTCAAGATGATTTCTCTCGGTACTCTCCTTCCATACCTTCAGAGTCAGGATTGGCTTTGCTCTCTAGACCTCAAGGATGCGTACACCCATGTCCTCATCCATCCAACACACAGAATGTTCCTTCGGTTCCTTTATCAAGGGAAGCACTACCAATACAGAGTGCTTTCTTTCGGTCTGGCCTCTGCACCAAGGGTGTTCACAAAATGCATGGCAGTAGTAGCTGCATTTCTACGCACTCTAGGGATATTCGTATTCCCATATCTGGACGACTGGCTCATCCGAGCTCCATCCCAATCAGAGGCCCAGACTTCTCTAACCTGCACAAGCCATATCCTTCAGTATCTGGGACTTGTAATAAACTTTCCAAAATCCCATCTCACCCCTACTCAGTCTCTAGAGTTCATAGGGGCCTTACTGGATACCACAACTGCAAGGGCCTATCTTCCCCAGGCCCGTTGCCTACGCTTGGTGCAGTTAGCCTCACAAATTCAGTTAAAATCCCATTTAACTGTTTGAGAGATGTTACAACTGTTAGGCCACATGGCATCCACTGTGCATGTGGTTCCTTACGCTCGCCTTCACATGAGGGCAGCTCAGTGGACTCTGTCCACCCAATGGACCCAGGCATCAGGTTGCCTGTCAGACAAAATAGCAACCTCCAGTCGCCTCTTTTGGTCCCTCCCCTGGTGGAAGTCCACTCAAAATCTGTTGCTGGGGTCCCCCTTTCAACAGGAGTTACCCCAAGCAACCCTTACAACAGATGCCTCTCCAAGGAGCTGGGGAGCTCATCTTCAAGATCTCTCCACTCAAGGCATCTGGTCTCTAGAGGAGACATCTCTACATATCAACCTCTTGGAGCTCAGAGCAATTTTTCTAGCTCTCAGAGTCTTCCACACCTTGCTCAGCTACAAGACAGTCCTTATCCACACGGACAACCAAGTAGCCATGTTCTACGTGAACAAGCAGGGCGGGACTGGCTCTCTGTCGCTTTGCAACGAAGCTCTGAGATTGTGGGCCTTTGCCAGAGAGCATCAAATTCATCTCATGGCAGTGTATCTTCCAGGGGTTCAAAACTCTTGGGCAGAGAGACTCAGTCGAGTTCTGCTTCCACACGAATGATGCCCCCATGTGGACCAGATAGCCAGGATCTTCCGAATTTGGGGAACCCCGGACATAGACTTCTTTGCAAGTCCGTGGAATGCCAAACTTCCCCGGTTCTGTTCCAGGATTCCGTGTCAGGGAGTTCAGGCCAGGGATGCCTTCCTCCTTCATTGGGGGCAAGACTTCCTCTATGCCTTTCCACCCATTCCCCTAATTCCCAAGACACTCTTCAAACTTCAGAGGGACAAGGGGTCTATGATCCTCATAGCACCACATTGGCCACGCCAAGTGTGGTACCCTCTACTTCTGCATCTCTCCCAAGCTCCCTCCCTGGACTTGGGATCTGCTCCAGACCTCCTGTCCCAGGAGGAGGGAACATTGTGGCATCCAAATCCCCAGTCTCTTCACCTCAGAGCCTGGTTGCTGAAGGCCTAGACCTTCACGATTTGCATCTTTCTCAGCAAGTGAAGGATATCCTTCATGCTTCCAGAAAGTCTTCCACTAGATGTTCCTATGCTTTTAAATGGAAAAGGTGTGATAAGGAAGCTTATCATAGCTCAGGTAGGAGCTATAGAAAAGATGATGTGACTCTGAACAAGCAACCTGTCAGTGCTGGTAGAAGCAAGAAAACAGAGTTTTCACATAAAAGACTACCAGTCCCAGAATGCACCAGGTTTCCAGCAGCCATGGGGGGGGCTGAAGTGAGAAAATGTGTGTGCAATCAAGAGAGCTATGAGGTAATCCCTAAGCACTCATCTCAAAGGGCAGGGCCTGATTCAACACAGCTGCGCTGTGTTAGGGAGGAGCACACATTAGAACAGAATAAGAATAGAGCTTATTCTACAGATAACAGCTACAGAAAGAGCTTCAGGAAAAGATACAGCAACAGCTTCAAGCTCAAGCACCAACATCAGCTCGAGAAGCAGAAGCCAAGCCAAGTGGATAGAGGGAGAAGGAAACTCTCTGGAAGGAAGAGAAGAAAGGCCATTGGAAGGTCTGGGAGATTCCAAGGCAGTACCTATACTGGGAGGTATTCCAAATGCCAGCAGAGTCCATTGGACTGGAGTCAGCCAGAGGAATGGAATGGCAGAGATAGGAATCACCAGTGGCTACCTGGAAGAGAGAAGACTGCACGTGGAAAGGACTTTCAGACCTATGCCAGAAGGTATGTGAGGAAAGATCCAGTGTCCAGGGATCAAGATTGGAAGGCTGGACATCAGAACTGGATTACATACTGGCCAGGCTATACAGAGAGGAATTATGATAGCAGGAGAGGCTCAGGTATGAACACTGATCCAGACCCTATCTATAATAGTGAATGGCAGCAAGGGAATAAGCATTCTCATGATAGTGCCTTATTGAAAGACTCGTCTGTGCCAATGTATGATAGTGACCCTATGCTGATTGATGAAGGGGGAGATACAGCAGATGAAACTATTAATTACATGGACTGTTCTCTATCTAAATGCTATTGCTAGCTTTCTGTGAGCAAACACATCAGCCATCACAAAGAAACCTAACTTTGTTCTTTATTCTACTGCAAACAGCTCTTAAAGCAGGATTTTGGGTTCACACAGTAGCAGCCAGCCAGCTAAAGGGTTTCAGCTGGACAATTGATAGTAATTAAAGCTGCACCTGATTGTGTGTGTGAGCAAGGGAAAATCACTGCTGGAACTGTGTGGAAAATAAGCAGAAGTTAACCTAACAAGCAAAGTTTATTCATTTCTTTGTGCCTTTTTATTTGGTAATTATTTGCTAAGAAAACATTAGCTAATTGCCTGACAAGCTGAAGGTTGTTTTCTGGTTTGCTTTGTGACTTTATGTTATCCATTTAAACACTGCAAGCAAGTAACCTCATTTATATTGCTACCAAGCATATTTGTGCTGGGTGAATTAAACCCCATCAATAAAAGAAGTATTTTATTGGCCTTACCACTGGTTTCACAACTCAATTATTGTCTTCAGCTGTGTTTGGGAGTGAATGAACTACATTACCCACAATACCTTGCAAGAATCATATGAATATATGCATCGGCAAGATTGTGTAAGTTCTCACCCTAGGCAGCCGTCTGACAAATGGCGTAGTTTTTCGGATTGCTTTTGCACCAAGAGGATTTATTTGCTGTGGATTACAAATAAAATTCAAGTTTGAAGCTGAAAGAAGATTTTTTTCCCTCATCTGCACTTTGGAGGAGAAGTGGTTGTTCCAGGAAGCTGTCCCAGATGAAAAGACCCTGTGCAAAGCTGGATTCATCACTGAGACAAGGTAATATGTACCTGGGCATGTCTAGTGGTGGATGTGTGTAAGCACAGGGGGTAATTGAAAAAAAAAGTTGAAAAAAACACACCTGGTTGGAAGGTGCTGCACTTTGGTTTTTTTTTTCTTTATTTCTTGCAGGGGTCAAGATGGATCCGAGGGAGATGGCTCAGTGGATGGCAGCCCAATTTAGCAAGCAGCAGGAGCTATCACAGCAGGCCCAGGACACTGCTATGAAGGCCTTAATGGAACAGCAGAAACCAGTGCTTGATCTGGTGCAAGCTCTAGTTCAGCTGCAGAGCCAAAGTGGAACAGATGCAAGACCAGCAGTTAGTACTGGTACACCACATGTGGACAATGTGGGACTCAATCAAGGGATTGGGGCATTTAATTTTGGGAAATTAACTCCAGATGATAATGTTGATGATTTTCTAGAGTCTTTTGAAAGAGTGGCACAGGCTTTAGCATGGCCAGAGACCCAGTGGGCAGTAAGGCTGGCAGCCTCATTAACTGGAGAGGCACTTGCAGCTTACAGAGCAATGCCAGCAGCCCAGGCTCTGAATTATAAGGATGTAAAGGCAGCTATTAGAGATCGCCTAGGGTTGTCTATTTCAGAGTATAGGCGAATGTTTAGAGCTGTTACATTGAAAGTGGGTGAGACACCCAGGGCTCTGAGTCAGAGAATCAGAAGTTTAGCTGTAAAATGGTTGGAGCCTGAGCAAAAGACAGTAGAAATGTTATTAGATATTATAATGCTGGAACAATTTATGCTTGGGGTACCTAAAGATTTGAATGTTTTTCTTATACAGCAAAATTGCCAAAATCTTGGAGAGGCAACCATGCTAGCAGAGAGATTCTTGGAAGCCACGCAGGCTTGCCATAGAATGGGTGGCCCTCTAAAGATGGATGCTGAGGCTAAATGTGCTGTATCAGAAAAGAGAATAATTAAGAATGTTTCTGAAAATGAATGTACTGTATCAAACCAGATGACACAGTGGAATAGAAAGAAATGTTTCAAGTGTGGAAAAGTGGGACACTTAGAGAAGAGATGCCAGACACACACTAGTTTAATGGGTCTGGATTTAAAACAGCCCAAGGAAGGATTTCTTTTGATGGTTGATGTGCAGGGAATTACCACAAATGCATTATTAGACTCTGGGGCAGACCAGAGTATGCTGTCAAAAAGGCTTTGGAAGAGGATAGAGGCCCAAGAAAGATTTGTGCCTAGAACCCCTGAAAGCCAAGTTCACATCAGATGCATTCATGGTGCTGCATCATCATATCCAACCTATAGGCTAAAGGTTAAGTGCCTGGGGGAACAAGAGGAAGTCCTATTAGCAGTGGTGCCTAGGCTACCCTTTGATTTGGTTCTAGGGAAGGACTGGCCAAGATGTCAGCAGGAACTAGTGAAAGGGCTAGGAAAGAAGGAGGGAGAAGGTTTAATAATGGAAATATCTCCCGGGCCTTTCTTTGGAAGTCCTCAGTCCCTAGCTAAAAAGATGGTTAAGCTTCCAGAAGGCCAAACCATAGGTAATAAGAGGGGCCTGGTATCCACCCGCTCGCAGGCTAAGTTAGAGAGCCAGCAGAAGGAGGAGGGGGAGCAGGCAGAGTTATTAGGAGACTTACCCTCTCATGATGATTTAATAACCCCATCATCTGGTAAAGTAAGAAAGTTGAAAGCACAAAAAAGGCGTGAGAGACTTTGCAGAGCACAGGGTAGGGCTGAGATGTTAGCTGGTCAAAGTTTACCTTGGGTGCCAGCTGAGTTGGTGGCAAAGTTTCCTAACTTTCCACAAGAGCAGCGAGCTGATCAAGCTCTCACCCGAGCTTTTAAGTATGCTCAGGAGGTCAGGGAGGAATTGCCCAGATTCAGACTAGATAATGACATATTATATAGAGAGAGTCAGGACCCCAGAAATGGTGCCATACGTAAACAATTGCTGGTACCCACAACTTTCAAAGAGCTAGTACTTAGACTAGCACATGATCATCCAGTGGGAGGTCATAAAGGTATGCAAGGAACGCTGGATCAAATACTTGTGCGTTTTTACTGGCCAGGTATCTTCAAAGAAACTGCCCAGTTTTGTGCTGCATGTCCAGCGTGTCAGCGAGTTACAGCGGCTCACCCACCGGTGGTGCCATTGATCCCCATGCCAATCATCACAGACCCAATTGGTCGCATTGCCATGGATATTGTAGGCCCATTAGTCAAAACGCCCCGAGGTTTCCAATACATCCTAGTTATGGTAGATCAGGCAACAAGGTTTCCCTGGGCCATACCATTGAGGAATGTTTCTGCAAAAACAATAGCTTTAGAGCTAGTAAAATTGTTTTGTGAAGTGGGATTCCCAAGAGAGGTGTTGACTGACCGAGGGTCCAATTTTGTATCCAAATATTTGGCCCAGATCTGGGATGCCTTTGGCATTCGTCACGTGAAAACCTCAGCCTACCATCCACAATCAAATGGTTTGGTGGAGAGATTCAACCAAACTCTCAAACAAATGTTGAGAAGGGGGTTAGCAGGAGAGGTAAAAGAATGGGATATGTTATTACCCTTTGCCTTATATGCCTGCAGGGAAAGAATTCAAGTGTCCCTAGGTGTAACTCCATATGAGTTGATGTATGGTAGGGCTCCACGGGGTTTGTTGGATATTTTGAGGGAACAATGGATTGATCCTGAACCAGGAAGTCAGGAGGTGCCACTGTTTCTACGTGACTTGAGAGCACGTTTGAAAAGGACGTCGCAGGTTGCTGAAAGGAACCTGCAGGACAGTCAAATTCGCCAGAAAGGGTGGTATGATAGAAAGGCCAAAAGCCGCCAATTAACCATTGGTGAAAAGGTTTTGGTTCAAGTAGCAGGAACTGCTCCAAAATTTGAGGTACAGTGGAAAGGGCCATGGAAGGTTGTTAAACAAGTGAGCCCAGTGTCTTATATGGTAGAAAATACAAGAGGGCGTAGGCAGACCTATCATATTAATGTACTTAAGTCTTGGAAGGAGAGACCTGTAAATAATGACCCTGAACCCAGTCAGGAAGTAAGTGAGCTTCAAGAAGATAACACTCTCGTAGGTATTATGGACTGTAGAGAAGAAGTTTCACCAGTAAAACCAGTCCGTAATAACTTAAGCAGGGGGGTATGTGATAAGGAAGCTTATCATAGCTCAGGTAGGAGCTATAGAAAAGATGATGTGACTCTGAACAAGCAACCTGTCAGTGCTGGTAGAAGCAAGAAAACAGAGTTTTCACATAAAAGACTACCAGTCCCAGAATGCACCAGGTTTCCAGCAGCCATGGGGGGGGGCTGAAGTGAGAAAATGTGTGTGCAATCAAGAGAGCTATGAGGTAATCCCTAAGCACTCATCTCAAAGGGCAGAGCCTGATTCAACACAGCTGTGCTGTGTTAGGGAGGAACACACATTAGAACAGAATAAGAATAGAGCTTATTCTACAGATAACAGCTACAGAAAGAGCTTCAGGAAAAGATACAGCAACAGCTTCAAGCTCAAGCACCAACATCAGCTCGAGAAGCAGAAGCCAAGCCAAGCGGATAGAGAGAGAAGGAAACTCTCTGGAAGGAAGAGAAGAAAGGCCATTGGAAGGTCTGGGAGATTCCAAGGCAGTACCTATACTGGGAGGTATTCCAAATGCCAGCAGAGTCCATTGGACTGGAGTCAGCCAGAGGAATGGAATGGCAGAGATAGGAATCACCAGTGGCTACCTGGAAGAGAGAAGACTGCACGTGGAAAGGACTTTCAGACCTATGCCAGAAGGTATGTGAGGAAAGATCCAGTGTCCAGGGATCAAAATTGGAAGGCTGGACATCAGAACTGGATTACATACTGGCCAGGCTATACAGAGAGGAATTATGATAGCAGGAGAGGCTCAGGTATGAACACTGATCCAGACCCTATCTATAATAGTGAATGGCAGCAAGGGAATAAGCATTCTCATGATAGTGCCTTATTGAAAGACTCGTCTGTGCCAATGTATGATAGTGACCCTATGCTGATTGATGAAGGGGGAGATACAGCAGATGAAACTATTAATTACATGGACTGTTCTCTATCTAAATGCTATTGCTAGCTTTCTGTGAGCAAACACATCAGCCATCACAAAGAAACCTAACTTTGTTCTTTATTCTACTGCAAACAGCTCTTAAAGCAGGATTTTGGGTTCACACAGTAGCAGCCAGCCAGCTAAAGGGTTTCAGCTGGACAATTGATAGTAATTAAAGCTGCACCTGATTGTGTGTGTGAGCAAGGGAAAATCACTGCTGGAACTGTGTGGAAAATAAGCAGAAGTTAACCTAACAAGCAAAGTTTATTCATTTCTTTGTGCCTTTTTATTTGGTAATTATTTGCTAAGAAAACATTAGCTAATTGCCTGACAAGCTGAAGGTTGTTTTCTGGTTTGCTTTGTGACTTTATGTTATCCATTTAAACACTGCAAGCAAGTAACCTCATTTATATTGCTACCAAGCATATTTGTGCTGGGTGAATTAAACCCCATCAATAAAAGAAGTATTTTATTGGCCTTACCACTGGTTTCACAACTCAATTATTGTCTTCAGCTGTGTTTGGGAGTGAATGAACTACATTACCCACAATACCTTGCAAGAATCATATGAATATATGCATCGGCAAGATTGTGTAAGTTCTCACCCTAGGCAGCCGTCTGACAAAGGTTTACCATTTGGTGTGCAGAGAAGGGTCTTAACCCTCTTGCAATACCTCTGAATTCTTTACTAGAGTATTTGCTGCATTTTTTTCATACAGGCCTTAAAACAAATTCAGTAAGAGTCCATTTGAGTGCTATTGCAGCATCCCTTAAAGCTCTCAATGGACAGCCTATTTCCTCTCATCCTCTTATAGCAAGATTCATGAGAGGCCTTCTTTTGACTAAACCTCCCATCAGACCACCTCCAGTGGCATGGGACTTGAATCTGGTTCTTGGCCAGCTTATGCAGCCACCTTTTGAACCCTTAGCCACTACCTCCTTGAAATTTCTTTCCTGGAAGGTTATTTTTCTCATTGCAGTCACTTCAGCTCGCCGCATCAGTGAGCTGCAAGCCTTGGTGGCTAATCCTCCTTATACAAGGTTCCATCATGACAAGGTAGTCCTCAGGACTAATCCACACTTTATGCCTAAAGTGGTCTCACCTTTTCATCTGAACCAGGAGGTTTATTTACCTGTCTTTTTTCCAGGACCTCATGCTTCAAGTGCAGAGAGGAATCTTCACACCCTGGATTGTAAAAGAGCTCTTGTTTTTTACTTGCAAAGGACACAGCAACATAGAAAGTCCTCTCAACTCTTTGTTGCTTTTGATCCCTCTCATTTAGGACTGCCAGTCTCTAAGAGAACTCTGTCCAATTGGATTGCTCAGTGTATTTCTTTCGCCTACCAGAGTAAGAACCTTTCTCTGGAGGGCCATGTCACAGCTCACAATGTGAGGGCCATGGCAGCCTCTATGGCTCATCTAAATTCTGTGTCCATCGACCAGATCTGTCGAGCGGCCACCTGGGCCTCGGTTCATACCTTCACAGCCCATTATATTATATATATATATATATATATTTATTTTTTTTTTATATATCTCCAACATGTATTTTCTAGAAATATAAATGATTTCCCTGTTTACTTCCATGTTAATTTTCCTGTTACTTGTAATAGGTCTGTTATATCTGACCAATTGTTGTATAAGAAAATTAAATAAATAAATAAATAAATTACTGCTTGGACAAGGACTCCCGCCGGGATGCCTTGTTTGGTCAGGCTGTTCTCAAACACCTGTTCCATACCTAACCAACTCCTACCCTCCATCCCTGCCTGGATGCCTGCGATTCATGGGGGGAGGTAGAGCCCTTCCCAGGGACTCACAACCTGGGTGATCTCCCAGGCATCTCTAGCTGGGGAGTCCCCATATGTGAAGACTCATTTCTGCTTGTTCCTGGAGATAGCACAGTTACTTACCTGTAACAGGTGATCTCTGGGAACAGCAGGAATAAGTCTTCACAACCCTCCCACCTCCCCTAGGAGTTGTATCTCTCTATCTTTCTTTCCTTTCCTCACTCTCTCTTTGTCTCAGCTTTAAAACTCGAATTGGAGAGAGGCGGTTAGGAAAGGTGGGAAGGCAGCGCGCCGGCGCTGTGGGATGCTCCCAAAAGCTTTCCTTTTGGACGCTGGGGAGCGTTCCCGCGCAGGCTCCGTCGGTACCGACGATATCCATATGTGAAGACTTATTCCTGCTGTTCCCAGAGATCACCTGTTACAGGTAAGTAACTGTGCTATACACGTGCACACAGGTGGACATTCAGACCTTTACACTTCATTCTCTGCACACATCCAACAGACAGCTAAATCCTGTCTCTTCTTTCTCTATAACACTGGCAAAATGCATCCCTTCCTTTTTACACACACTACTAAGACACTTATCCATCCTTTAGTTATCTCCCATCTAGACTATAGCAGCCTTCTCCTTGCTAGTCTATCTCTCCCCTTTGGAAGTGTGGTGATGAGGAGCTGTTGAGGACTTTGAAGGTTGTGAAGATGGATTTGAATTTAATATGTTCCTTTATTGGAAGCTAATGCAGTTGTTTGAGAAGAGGTGTAATGTGTTCTGGGGGTTTTTTTTGCGTTGAGTAGGATTTTTGCAGCAGTGTTAAGTGCAAGTTGGAGAGGGTGGATGGTTGAGTTTGTTATGCCTTGAAAGATAATATTATAGTATTCGAAGTGGGGGAAGATGGTTGCTTGAAGGACTGAATGTAAGTCATGCTCGGTCAGTAAATGTTTGAGATGCTTTATCGTTTTGAGCTTGAAGTTAGTGCGAGTAAGATTTTGAATGTGTGCTGATGAAGTGAGGCATTGGTCCAGTGTGACTCCAAGGTATAATATATCTTTTTTTCAGTTGGATTTTTGTGCCATCAATAGCTATGGAAGATGGTAGTTTGAAGCCAATGTCTCTTGTGATGAACATGGCCTCTGTCTTCTTGAAGTCTGTGTTCGGATTGTGTATTTTGAGCCTGTTGCAGACAGCGGAGAAGCAGGTTGTTATTTATTATTATTTATTTATTTAAAGTCTCTTTTATACCGCGCTATTGACATCAGCGCAGTTTACAGTGAACATTAAACTACACATCTCAGATTGCTGATTTGTGTTTACAAAAAACAGGTATCATAACTTGGGTATACATTAAAACAATTTTAACAGGGAAAAACATGATAAATATATACAAACCACTTTATGTAGCTATATAAAGGGTTAAATGAACTGTACAAGCATCTCATAGTGGGGGAAGGTTAAATGTGTGATTGCGAGTATTCAGTCAAGAGTGTGAGATGCGTGTGCTTGGGGAGCTGCGTTGAGGTGTGGAAGTGGGTGGATGTGAGGTGGAGACTGAGGCATCATAGTGAAGGAGAAAAAGGTGATGTTTCTTGAATTGACAGAGATCACTGATAGTTCTGATAGTTGTGGGTAGAGCGTTCCAGCAGGATGGTGCAAAGAAGGCAAAGGCTCTAGAACTGGTAACTTGGGAGCACTTAGTGCTTGCCTTAGGGAGAATGAGGGTATTTGAGGCATTGGATCTCCTTACCCGATTAGGAGGTGTAATTGATACTAGCTCAGAAATGGCAGTGGCTGGGTATTTCTTGATGGCCTTATGGGTCATAGTTAGAATCTTAAAAGAGATCCTGGCTTGTATGGGGAGCCAATGCAACTGTTTTAGTATTGGAGTAATGTGGGATCTTCTGGAGGCTCCGTGGAGGAATCTTGAGGCTGAGTTCATTGCAAGTTGTAAGGGGTTGGTCGTACTCTTTGGAAGGCCATGTAATATCGCATTGGCGTAATCAAGGTGGGGCATTATTAGGGCCTGAAAAACAGTTCGAAAGTCTTCAGGTTCTAATAGCTGACGAAGATGGCGAAGGGTCCGAATTTTATGATATACCAATTTTGTTATGTTGTTGATATGAGCCTTCATGTTGAGCTGCTGATCAAGTGTAACTCCCAGGTATCTTACTGAAGCCTTGCATATGAGCTCTGCGTCACGAACTTTGATGGATATGGGTGGAATAAATGCCGGATTCCTGGTGACAAAGAGGGCTTCTGTCTTTTTGAAGTTTAACTTAAGCCTTTGCGCATTTATTCAGTCTGTGACTGCGTCAAAGCATTTGATTAGAGGGGAGAGGTCAAGATGTTCAGTCGAGATTGGCATGTACATCAAGACGTCATCGGCATAGACAAGGCAGTTGATGTTAAATGAGTGGATAAGGTCACAGATGGGCTGCATGTAAATGTTAAACAGCAAGGCAGATAGGGAGGAGCCTTGTGGAACACCTTTCGTTTGGAGGAAGGGGTCGGATGTGGAGGGGCCAGAATGGACGTACTGCCAACGATCCGAGAGGTATGACGCGCACCATGATAGCGCCGAACCGTGGACTCCCTTCTCTCGGAGGCGTCGAAGAAGGACTTCATGGTCTACTGTATCAAAGGCAGCGGCAATGTCCATAAAGATTAGAACAAAGCCTTGTCTGATGTTATCCAGGCCTATGGATAGAGTGTTGAATAGGGTTGTCAGTAGCGTTTCAACACCATGCGCTTCACGAAATCTGTGCTGGCAGGGGTGCAGTGGCGCGTTGGTATCTATGTGATCCTGTAATTGACGTTGGGTGATCTTTTCAATGATTTTCGATAGGAGGGGTATGCTGGAGATAGGCCTGTAGGATTCCATCATTGAGGGGTCCAACTTATTGTTTTTTAGGAGAGGTCTGATGGCGGTCTGTTTCAGGCTTCGAGGGAATGTTCCAGTAGAGAATGATACATCTATAAGCTTGGATAGGAAAGGGCTGAGCTCAGCACGTAGGGATTTTATCCAGGGCGCTGGACACGGATCAGAGGGTGATGTAGTGGTGTTTATACTTGATATAGTGTATTGAATGACTCTGTTGGTTGGGGTAGAGAAGGATGTGATGGCGTGTTGGGTCACACTTAAGGAATGATCAAGTGGGGGTTGAGGAGCAGATAAAGGTGGACTAGTTGAGAAGAGGGGCTTAGTAGGTTGAATAAGCTGGTTACTTTTGTTTCGCAAGTAGTAAGCGTATTCCTGGGGGTCTGGGTGAGTCGAGTTCCCTTGAGATGGTTCTTTTGTTAGGGATTTTACAATTTGGAAGAGCTCGTGAGGTTTGTTTAGGGAGCGTTGTAGTCTGTTTGCATGATATTGTTTCATGCTTGATGCCACGGATAAACGATGTTTTCCTAATTGTGATGTATATGCTTCGTGGCTCTCAGTTGTTCTTGATCGTCTCCAGTGCCTCTCAAGACGTCTGAGTTGAAGGAGCGATTCGCGTAGCTCTTGGGAGTACCATGGAGCATTCTTTTTCTTATGTGGTGCTTCGTTTGTAGCAGGTGCGTGGATAACAGCATCTAGGTTTGAGTTCCAGGAGGCGACCATGTCATCGAGGCCTTGATCGTGAAGGTCAAGTAGGTTCTGTGTCCTCTTTAACAAATCTTCTCTGTTGAAAGGATGGAAGCGCTTTAAGTGTTCTGAGGTGGGTTTAACATCAGGATTGGTTTTGGCAGAGATGGTGCCAGTTGGAATCTGGAAACGTATCAGAAGATGATCTGACCAAGGAACTGGGCTTACATTTAGTTGAGATTTATACCCGTGAAGGAGGGCTGGCTGTGGTGCAAAGATCAGATCAAGTATGTTACCTTTTATATGGGTAGGGGTATCAACCAGTTGAACGTAGCCTAGCTCACTGAGAGCATCATTAAAGGCATTGGTGTGACTGTCTTGAATGGATGGGAGGTTAAAGTCGCCTAATACCCAGTTCAAAGTATTCGGATTTGTGGTATTGCAAGCAAGATCAATTATTGTGGCTAAGTCATCTGGAGATGATGAAGGTGTTCTATATATCAAGTTGATGGTGACTTGTTTATTTGTAATGGTGATGGAGTCTAGGGTCGAGGTGCTACTTGAGGCAGCAAGCTGAAAGTTGAGATCGGCTTTTGTTAGGATATATGTGTATAATGTCTATATATTTGTTAGGATATATGTGTATAATATATGTGTTGTTATGTGTATAATGTCTGGATTTGATGTGTTGATAGATGTGTATATCATTAGATCATCTGCATAGATACGGTATAGGATGTTGCAAGTCTTTATTACAGAGCATACTAGTTGTACAAAGAGGTCAAATAGTAATGATGAGAGGGTCGAGCCTTGTTGAACTCCTTTAGATTGGGGTGGTAGTCGTTTGGTCTATTGAGGCTTTGTATGATATAGAGTGAGATTTGTAGTTTATTTATTTATTTATTAGTGCTTATTTACCGCTTTGCGCGAATCAAAGCGGTTTACAGAGAACTCAAGGATTGAACATTACATTAAACAAAAAATATATGTAACATCTTAATAGGGAGTGAAAGGGTTGGGACGAATTAACTCAAATCAGCAACAGCTGATTTAAGTAATAACTATGTACAGAGAACTAAGCATATATATAAATTAGATACAATGAACTTGAAAGCATCTTGAAAAGTGTGAGGACTGTAGTTTTACATGTAGAATTGTCACTCGGTGACTGGTTCATCAAAGTGCTCCTTCAACAGGAATGTTTTTAGCAGTTTACGGGAGACTTTAGGATCCTTAGTGTTTCTTATGACTGAAGGAAGTGAGTTCCATAATAGAGGGGCATAATGGGAGAAGGCTCTCTTGGATGTAGTTGTGTTGCAGTTTCTGAAGTCAGCATGTACCTCAAGAGAATTTCTATTGTTACTTCTACGTGGTCTGTTTTCCGGAGTGATTTGAATAAACTCTTTCAGGCAGAAGGCAGGTTCTGTTTGGAGGGTTCTGAATATAGTATGGAGTGCTTGAATTTTATTCTGCTTTCAATTGATAGCCAGTGTAGCTGCTTTAATATTGGGTTAATGTGCTCTTTGATAGAGGTTTGTGATATTACTCTAGCCGCTGTATTTTGAGCTAGTTGAAGGCGGTGGATGCTTTGCTTTGGGAGGTCCATTAAAATGGCATTACAGAAATTGAAGTGTGGGAAGATTATAGCTTGGCCTGCTGTTCTGAAATCATTTGAGGAGAGAAGAGGTCTTAGATGTTGAAGCATTTTTAGCTTGGCATAGATAGCTTTTGTTAGGTTGCTCACATGCTTGGTGAAGTTAAGCTGATGGTCTAGTGTAATGCCCAAATATCTCACTTCTTTTTTGATTTGGATGCTTGCATCTTTTATTTTCATAGTTTCTGGTGGAGTGAAAGAGTTGTCCTTTGTGATGAAAAGCATTTCTGTTTTATTTAAATTTATTAGAAGATTGTGTTCTTTAAGCCATGTGCTAATGTTATTGAAACATTCCTTTATATTTTTAAGTTTCAGTTGTTTGGTGTTGATTTGAGTGAAAAGCAGGATGTCATCCACGTACAGGTTTGTAGTCAATGCCATGACTCTTTATAATGTTGCAGATGGGTTGGATATAAAGGTTGAAAAGGAGTGCTGACAAAGCAGAACCTTGGGGTACGCCTTTCCTTTGGTAGAATGAGCTTGACGTGTTATTACCCATCTTTACTTGGATGGTTCGGTTTGAAAGGTAGGTTTTGAACCATGACAGATCTTTGTCTTTGAGGCCGATTTCTTGTAATCTAAGTTTGTGGTAATCATGTGATAATGGAGTCGTAAGCTGCTGTTTTAAGTTGAGAAAAATTAAGATGAAACCAGAATTAGGTTCTTCTATTCCTATTAGAAGCTTGTCTGTTAATGCGATGAGGAGTGTTTCAACTCCATGACCGATTCTTAATCCGTGCTGATGTGGACTGAGCTGTGCAAAGTGGTCTACATGATTTTGTAGCTGGAGTTGAGCTGCCTTTTCTAGGATTTTTGGCATAAATGGCAGACTTGAAATAGGCCGGTAAGAGCTTTTTTCTGATTTATCCAAATTTGTGCCTTTGAAGAGGAGATGGATAGAGGCCTTTTTTAATTCTTCTGGAATATAGCCTTGATCTAATGAGGCATTTATTAGATTTAGCATATCAGGAGTGAGACTGTTGCTAGTCAGATGTATCCATGTGGCTGGGCAAGGGTCGAGAGCAGAAGTCGACATGCTTAGAGATTTGATTATGTCTTTGAGCTGTCTTTCGGAGATCCGAGAAACTTTTCCAGGCCTGATTTGCAGTTATATTGCTTATTTTGCAATGGAAATCTGTTGATGATAATGTTCCCACCTTTTCCTTGTAATATTTGGCTATGGCATCTGTGACCGTGGCATTGTCCTGTTTTGGGTTAGTTGTTAGGGATTTAACTATATCAAACATTTCCCTTGGCTTGTTCAGTGCTGACATTATTAGCTTGGTGTGATAATCCTGTTTATTGTTGTTTGTTAATAACTTGTATTCTTCCAATTTGCTGAAAAAGGATGCTTTGTCGGATTCTCTTTGATTTTCTCCATTTCCTTTCCTTGTATGGTCTATTGGGGCTTTTTTCTTTTGTGCCTTAGTGCTGTGTGGCACCCAAATATCCCATCTTTATAATTTGCGTATAAATGCGTAAGACAGGACAACTTATAAGTAAAAATCAATCAAATTTATTGAACTAGAGTACACAGAAATATAAATCTAACACTGTGTTGTTTTCTTGTGATGCAGAAAGTGACATTACTCGATACAGATCTCCAGTTACTGTCTGCCCACTTTACATTCTACAAAGCACTATTTTATACAATCACGTCACAGTTTTTCTCTTTAACCCAGTTGTCCCTTTTCCCCTATATGGTTATTCCTTACAACAGCCTTGGAAATACATTCCTTTCTTTTTCTCTTCTTGTATGGTTCTTTGCAGGGTCTTATCTCTATGTTTCATCTCCTGTAACCTCCCCCAATTCCTGTCTTTTTCTTGTTTATATGTAGTCATGGCTAAAGCTTTCTGTCTGCAGTTCATCTTGTCAGCATTTTCAAAGGTAAACACATACACAGAGATACAGAGACACTGTTTTCATTCACTCATTTCAAGATGGAGTTTTCAGAGAGGATTCTGGGAAAGCAGACAGAGATTCATTCAGCACTCTCATCTTCTCAGGTCTATTCTTACTTACAGTTTGTGGTTTGTAAATTAGGACTTGAACCATTTGAGGAGTTTGTAGATGCTGAATTATGAGGTCATGTGGAATGGAGTCAAATGTTGCTTTTAAGTCTAGAAAAGTGAGTATTAAACCAGATTTGGGTTTCTCAGTGCCCTTGATTAGATTGAGTAGTGGTAAAATTGTGTTGGTGCATACTGCAACAACAGTTTTTGTTGCATAAACTATGAGTATCTGCAGAAATTCAATGCATAAGAGGAAGGCCAGCAATGAGATGGATCAATAGAATAAGAGCAGATATGGATGCTACTCTATCAACGATGAGCCACTGAACATAGTTAGGAAAACTACCCAGAGGGTCACCGGGAGTGGACACTGACTCAACTGCACTTAACAACAACAAACTCAGGGATTATGTGCAAGCCCCTGGAAACATCTGGTTCTTGTTCGAGGTTCCAAATGTGGTTAATGTTTCCTCTCTCTTTACTGGGATGGGCAACAGTTCTTACTCAACCCAACTTCACGGGCTTTGGTGATAGAACCTCCTCCCTCTTCCACCATTAGAAGAAAAGCCGAGCTCCAGCACTGACCCAGCAAAAGACAAAGCTAACCCCAAGGGTTTGGGCAGGGTGGAAAGGAGTCAGGGCTGGATCTGTTGCCATGGAGAGGAGCAGAAGAATGGCTGCAGGGCTTGTATCTAGGGTCTGGCTTTTTCTAAACACTTGCTTGGAAGATATGTCTGCCTGTATATGTTATTTATTTATCATAGCATTGCTAGGGTGCCTTACTTTTCAGTATTTTTGTTTGTGATCTTGTTCAGCTCTTTGGTTCCTTATTATCCCAACCCATGGCTGAAAATCTCTGAAAATACCGCAGGGCTCGGCTCTCTCGGCGCTACTTTTCAACATTTATATGCAGCCCCTCTGTGATATTTTCCAACAGCATAATGCCAAATACCACATCTGTGCAGATGATATTATGCTATACACGCAACTGGATACCGTCGACCCTAACTATACGATACTCGAAACATGCCTGAATGAGATGTTGCAATGGTTGCAGCAAAACAACATGACGATCAACCATAAGAAAACTGAGGTGATGTTTATCTCCAGTAAATCAAACTTTGAACCTCCCGCGACAAGTACACTCTGTAACAATACGTACCACACAAAGAATGAGATAAAATACCTGGGAGTCACATTTGACAACAACCTAAAGATGGAAAAGCACCTACGCAAAACCAACAAGGCCATCTTCCACAAACTTAGAGTCCTACAACCTCTACGGAACATCCTCGAACCTCACGATTTTAGGACTGTTGCGCAAGCACTCATTATACCACACTTAGACTACTGCAATGCCATCCTGCAGGGTCTTCCAAAGAAAACGCTAAACATCCTGCAAATGGCCCAGAATGTGGCGGCAAGGATCATCATGCGAAAAAGCATCGCTGAACACATCACGACTGTATTGATCGAGCTGCATTGGCTCCCCATTACTGCCTGGATACAATATAAAACATTGATAACCACTCACAAACTCATACATAACACAGCTCCTTCCTTTCTCTCCACCCTTATCAGCACACAACCACCCAACAGAGACAGAAGAACCGTCAACTCAGACACCCTACATGTTCCGCCCGATATCAGATCCGTCAAATCCAGTACTAGCCGCCGAGCATACTCTTATTCTGCCCCGACCCTCTGGAACCAACTACCGCCTGAGCTAAGAGCGACCAAAGACCTTATTGCGTTCAGGAAAAAACTAAAGACACATCTATTCCAGTGTTATTACAATTTGATGTAAATCCCAGGGGACTACAAGATGTCACAATTTGCAACATGAATTCTGTTATGTAAAATGTACATATATAAATTTCTGACTCCTCTCCTATGACCTATTACTGTGTGCCGTGCTCTCCTTTCAAATCAATGTGTTGATACTCTGAAATTTCTGTCTTGATTTGGCAATTTTCAAGTTGTAATCAAACCGCTGCTGATCGCTGGAAGTAGCGATATACAAATGTATTCTAAATAAATAAATAAATAAAATTCTAGCCATCCTGTGCTCCTTACCACGATCACTCACATGTGCATCTCATCCTCTGCAATTTCTGCAATCTATCATTTTATTTATTCTGACTTCTGTTCTCCTCTCCATTTCTCTATTTTATGGTTCATCACATCCTAATCCTCATACTCCCTAATTGTCTTCCCTTCTACCAACACCTTCAAGCCCCTCCTCCTCATCTCCCCTTTACCGTCCTCACTTCCCCCATCTTGTCATCTACCATATCATCAGTTCTTGAGTTTCACAACTTTCTCCCTCTATTTCAGCCATCTCCTCTCTCTCGCTAAAACAACCTCTCCCTCATTACCGCCATGCTGTCTCCACTCTGTCCCACACTTCTACTCCTTCTCATTCTCTCTTCCAGAGATATCAACCCCAACCATGGGCCCCCTAGACTTTTGTCACACTTCTTGAACAGATCCTCATGCAACATCTCAAATCTTATTCATATCACTCTCCTCTCCCCCACCTCTCTCCCTTTCTCATGTGCCTTTTGGAATGCACAGTCCATCTCAAATAAACTTGCCTTCACTCATGATCTGTTTAATGCTCTTTATCTCCTTGCTCTAACTGAGACCTGGCTCCTCCCAGAAGACAGGGCTTTATTTGCTGCTATCTGTCATGGCAGATATCAGTTCTCCCACACACCTCATCCCACTGATCATGGTTGTGGTGTTTGGCTTCTACTTTCTCCTTCCTGTCAATTTCAACCTCTCCTGTTGCCTCAATCTCACTCCTTTCCCTCCTCTGAAGTCCATTGCATCCAGCTTTTTACTCCACTACCTCTCCGATTAGCTGTTATTTATCAACCCCATGACAGGTCCATCTCTACCATATTCTCTGACTTTGATTCATGACGTTCCTTTTTACTGGATTCATCTTCCGCCTCCCATATTCTCGGGGATCTTAACATTCATGTTGATCACTCCTCTGACCCTTATGCTTTAAAGCTCCTTTCCCTTATCTCATCATTCAACCTCCAACTTTGCTGTACTGCCCCCACTCCTCAGCAAGGTCACTGCCTTGACCTTGTATTCTTCTCTAATTGCTTTGCCTCAAACTTCTTTATCTCACTTAAGAACATAAGAACATAAGATATGCCATACTGGGTCAGACCAAGGTCCATCAAGCCCAGTATCCTGTTTCCAACAGTGGCCAATCTAGGTCATAAGTACCTAGCAATCTCCCCAAAAGACACAGATTCCTCAATGCTTGTATTGGGTCAAGCAGTCATATCCTGGGTCCCTTTTAATAAAGGTTTATGGACCTTTCCTCCAGGAACTTGTCCAAACCTTTTTTAAACCCAGCTACATAGCAGCTTTTACTACATCCTCCGGTAACAAATTTCAGAGTTTGATTACACATTGAGTGAAAAAATACTTTCTTTTATTAGTCTTAAATAGGCTACCCAGTAGCTTCATTGCATATCCCCTAGTCTTTTTATATTCTGACAATGTAAACAATCGATCTACGTTTACCCGTTCCACTCCATTCATTAATTTATAAACCTCTATCATATCTCCCCTCAGCCGTCTCTTTTCCAGGTTGAAAAAACCCAACCTTCTTAGCCTCTCTTCATAGGAGTATCCTTCTATCCCCTTTACCATTTTGGTGGCTCTTCTCTGCACCTTTTCTATTAACGCTATATCCTTTTTAATATACAGCGACCAGAATTGCACACAATATTCAAGGTGTGGTCGTACCATGGAAAGATACAGAGGCATTATAATATCCTTTGTTTTATTTTCCATTCCTTTCCTTATGATACCTAGCATTTTATTTGCTCTCTTTGCCACTGCTGCACACTGGGCGGAGGGTTTCAACATGTTATCCATGATGATGCCTAAATCTTTTTCCTGGTTAGTGGTTCCCAATGTGGAACCTTGCATCGTGTAACCATGGTTTGGGTTGTACTTTCCTAGTTGCATAACTTTGCACTTGTCCACATTAAATTTCATCTACCATTTGGATGCCCAGTCTTCCAATTTATCAAGATCCTCTTTCAGTTTTCCACAATCCTCTTGGGTTTTAACAACTTTGAATAGTTTTGTGTCATCTGGAAATTTTGATAACCTCACCCGTTATTCCCTTTTCCAGGTCATTTATGAATATGTTAAAAAGCAGCGGACCCAGCACAGATCCCTGGGGTACTCCACTATTCACCTTTGTCCATGGCGGAAAATTGGCCATTTAGCCCTACCCTCTGCTTTCTATCCTTCAACCAGTTCCTGATCCACAATAGTATACTGCCTCCTATCCCATGACTCTTTAGTTTTACCAAAAGTCTCTGAGGAACCTTGTCAAAGGCTTTCTGAAAGTCCAGATACACTATATCAACAGACTCACTTTTGTCTACATGTTTATTCACACCTTCAAAAAAACATAACAGATTAGTAAAACAAGATCTTCCTTGTCTAAAGCCATTTTGGCTGTCTCCCATTAAGCTATAAAGTAACTAAAAGTTTTTAGCTCTACTATTCAACGGCGAGATAGTGTCTCTTTTTTGTTCTCAATATTTTTCTTCTAAAAGCAACAAGGTCTCAGACTAAGATAAAGCAGTCGTCCAAGTTTGAATCGTTTTTAGACTCAATGCTTTCTTTTGTATCAATGACCTTATAGCGTTGCTTTGTAAAAATTATTCTTTTTTGTCATTTCAACTGTTCTTTTTCTATATCATGTCATAGGGAGTGCATTAGAAAAATCAGAACGGTGCTTATCTTAAATCTTCCCTGTGGGAAAAAGAACAGTTGAAATGACAATGCTGCCTTCTCTCCGTTGGTCTACAATCACCAGACCCACCTCCTGGAAGTGACACGGACGCATGTAACGCATCCGCGCCTAACCCCAGGTACCCTGCACTACTTAAGAAGCATCGGGGCGCCATTCCTGTCTCGCTGCTGTTACGAGGTTGTATTTGCTGTTTGCTACTGCTTGCTGTGCTGTGTGTTTTGCTGCTCGTTGATTGTCTTCCCTCTCCCCAGATCCGTTCTGTGCTGCCTTCTCTCCGTTGGTCTACAATCACCAGACCCACCTCCCGGAAGTGACACGGACGCGTGCAACGCGTCCGCACCTAACCCCACGTACCCTGCACTACTTAAGAAGCATTGGGGCGCCATTGCACCAAAAGAGCGCACACAAGGAGCAGGTCCTGCTCCTTGGGCGAGCTCCTTGGGGCGACGATTGGGGCACCTCTCCCTTCCCGCTAGGTCGGTCTCTTCTTCGTGGGTGGGCTTGCGGGTGCCTCCTTCTGTCCCTGTCTCTCTCCCTGTTACCCCCTTTAGCTCCTTGTCTAACACACACTCCCAGAGCTGCTCCTGCTCTCTTCCTTCCCTTATCGCCTTCTGTTTGGACTCATTCTATGGCCTCCATTCCTGTTCTCTGGGGGCACCGTCCCCTGAGTGTCTTCTCTCTCCCACCAGGGGCATGCACCTGGAATCTGAATAATCTTGTTGTCTGCCACACTGACCAGCCTTCCTCCTCGCATTCTCTTTGGTCCGTTTCCTCCTTGTTGACTCTCTCTTTTGCCCTTTTAAATTGCAGGTCCCTCCGTGCGAAAACCCCTCTGGTTCATGATCTTCTATAGCACTCCCTTGACGCTCTGTTCCTTACTGAAACCTGGCTCCGTGAGGGTGAGGACGGTATTCTCCATCGCTGTCTTCCCCCTGGTTACTCTGCCTTACATGTCCCCCGTCTTCACCGGGCGGGCGGTGGTGTAGCCGTTATCCACCAATCCTCTGTCCCTCTCTCACTTGTCTCCCCCCAGCCCTGTTATCCTGAAGCCTTGTTGCTGCACGCGGGGACTTCCACTCCTATACTTTTCCTTCTTCTCTATGTCTCACCCTCAATGCACTCTGACCCCTGGGAGACTCTCCTGCTCACCCTCTCCGAGACGTCCCTTCTCTTTTCACATCTGGTTATCCTTGGCGATTTCAATGCTCACTTGTCCTCCCTAACCTGTCCTCGCCACAGGGCCCTCAGTTCACTCCTCACTGACCTCAACCTAACCCAGCATGTAGACTGCCCGACTCACTCTTCTGGCTATACTCTTGACCTCATCCTTACCTCTTCCTCTTCTCCTTATGTTCCTTCTGCTATATCATCCATCCCTCTTCCCTGGTCTGATCATCACTGTCTATTGTTCTCCTTCTCTTTTCCCCTCATGCGAACGCCCACCCCATCTGGTGCTGTCACCTCTTCTGAGATTCTCAAGTGACATCTTATGCCCCTCACCTTGCAAGCCTTTCCACCGGCTGACTCTCTTTTTTCCCCCCGACTTTTTCTCTCTTCCTGTAGACCAGCAGGTTGATTCCTCGTCCTCTACTCTCACTGGTACCCTTGACACCTTAGCTCCTCTCCGTCCCACTCCCCACCATCCTATGTCCCATCACCCTTGGTACCACTCGGGTCTCTATCTCCAGCGTACCTATCTTCGACGGGCTGAGCGTCATTGGTGCAAACATCCCTCCGCTGTCTCTCTCATCTCCTTCCTCTGCGAACACCACCATTATCACTCTATGATCATTGAGGCCAAAAGGACCTACTATTCAGATCTCATTGCCTCCTCTTCTAACTCTTGCCTGTATCAGGTACTTCACTCTTTATCTTCTCCCTTATGCCAGCCCCTCTCATCAGCACTCCCCCCCACTGCTCCTAGCCCGACGAGTCTCGCCTCTTTTTTCGTCGACAAGATCCAGTCTTTTCGTTCTTCCTTTCCTCTTTGTCCCCCTCCTCTCTCTCCTCCTCCAGTGCCTTTCCTCATACATGACATTCCTTCCACCCCGTCACCTCCCCCGAACTCTTTAAGGTACTTTCCTCATCCCACAAAACGACTTGCCCGCTCGACCCCCTCCCCTCCTCCTGGCTCCTCGATCCCTCTCTTCGACTTCAGCCATATATCCTAGCAATAGTCAACACCAGTCTTTCCTCCGGCAGTTTTCCCACCCGCTGGAAACACGCCATGGTCCGCCCTCTCTTAAAGAAACCCACCCTCGATCCTTGCCTTCCTGCCAATTGGTGGCCCGTCTCAAACATCCCCTTTCTTTCTAAGGTTCTTGAGAAACTGGTTTTCACCCAGTTTTCAGCACATCTCGCCACCACCCTCTCTCTTCACCCCCGTCAATCCGGCTTTAGGTCTGGACACAGCACTGAAACTATCCTTCTCGTCCTTCTCAGTGAACTCCACCGCCCTCACGACCGGGGTGACCTATCCATTGCCGTTTATCTAGACCTCTCCGCTGCCTTTGACACCATCGATCACCGCACTCTCCTTAACCATCTGTCTGATTCTGGTATCAGGGGCACTGTGTTGTGCTGGTTTCAGTCCTTTCTTTCACTCCGTTCCTTCACTGTTCACTCAGGTCTCACTGCTTCTGCTCCTTTCCCTCTACGTTGTGGTGTTCCACAAGGTTCTATCCTCGCCCCTTTACTGTTTAATGTCTTCCTCGCCCCCCTGGCCCTCCTCATCCAACAGTCCGGCATTTCCTCCTATTTCTATGCTGACGATATTCTTCTCATCCATCACACTAGCTCTGTTTCCCTGGACCTCTCTGCTCTTAATGCCTGCCTTGACCTTATCGCCTCCTGGTTTTCTGATAATGTCCTCTGCGTCAACCCTTCTAATTCTTCAGCCATTTGGTTCTCTTTCTCCACTCCTCCTCCCACCTTAGCCCGCACCATGTCCTCCCTCCCCATTCCTGTCGTTCCTTCCCTCCGCTACCTTGGTGTCACCCTTGATTCCTCCCTGTCCTTCCACCCTCACATCTCTTCCCTTGTCCGCAGTTGTTTCTTTCACCTCCGTCGCATCCGATCCCTCCGACCCTACCTCTCTACTAATTCCCTCACCACTCTAGTTCTCTCCCTGGTTACCTCCCGTTTGGACTACTGCAATTCTATCTTTGCTGGCCTTCCCTCTTATCAACTCCGTCATCTTCAACTCCTTCAAAACACTGCTGCTCGTTTAATTACCTTCTCCTCCCCTTTTGACCACATCACTCCCTGCCTTCTCTCCCTCCACTGACTTCCCATTAAATTCCGTTTTGTTTATAAGTATCTCATCACTACACTGGTGTTCCTCAATATCTATCTGATCTTATCAGCCCGCTCCCCGTCTCCTCCGCTCTTCCCATATCAATTGCCTTTTTCTTCCCTCTCCGTCCCAGGCTCATCTTGAACTCACCGGTCATTCCGCATTCTTTTTCCTAGCTCCTGCCCTCTGGAATTCCCTCCCTCACTCGCTCCACACCGAGCCCTCATTCCCGCACTTAAAAGCTCTCCTTAAAACCCATCTTTTCTCCCAGGCTTTTGATCTCCCAGCATCCTTATGACAGGTACGACGGTTCCGATACTATATTCCACCCCCCCTCACCTCAGTGTTTAGCTTTCTAGTCGTGTGATGCTGTCCTTTCTATCTTTCTATCTACGTCTCTCTAGTTCTTTTCTGTCACTGAATGGCGTTCCTTTCCTCCTCTAATTTGCTAGCAGCCTGCTTTTTTTTTTTCTGTACACCGCCCTGATGCTCCGGTCTTGGGCGGTATATCAAGCCTGTGTATAAATAAAATAAATAAATAAATAAGGATACATTGTTCTGAACCATGAGCTCTTGGGCGACTGTCGGCTTTCCCCTATTATCTAGTTTAAAAGCTGCTCTATCTCCTTTTTAAAGGTTAATGCCAGTAGCCTGGTTCCATCACGGTTAAGGTGAAGCCCATCCCTTCGGAAGAGCCCCTTCTTTCCCGAGAATGTTCCCCAGTTCCTAACAAATCCAAAACCCCTCATCCTTGCACCATTCTTCCCTTATCAGTCCATCACCTGCTAAGCTTCACTCTTCATCACCTGCCACCTCAACCTCACCCTGTCTCCTCCAAACTCTTTAGAGATCTACATGCTATTGACCTGTTGGGCCTCTCTTCCACTGTCTCATTGCCTCTTTCCTCCACTATGTCATCTGAGTCTGTTAATGAGGCAATAGCTTCCTATAACACTGCACTCTCCTCTGCTCTGTATGCTCTTGCTCCACCCTATGAAGTGTACTGTACCCCAACCTTGGCTGTCTTCCACTACCTAGGTTATTGTATTCACTCAGCTGAGTGTGCTTGGCTGAAATTCAGCATTCAGCCATAGCACTTGCCAAACAAGGCTATTATGTCCATCTGACTAACTCTCTTGCCTCTGACCCTCACTGACTCTTTGCAACTCACAACTCTCTCCTAAAGGTGCCTCCACCTCCTACCTCTCCTTCCCTTTCTGCACGACCCCTGGCTGACTACTTCCAAAATCCTCAAATCACACTCCATTTCCCCAGGTCAGCTACTTTCCCCTCCTCCCCTTCTTCACTCATAACTTTCCCCCCTACCTCTGCTATCCTTAATTCCTTTTTTATGACCTCTGAGGAGGAAACCATTCTCCTCATTTCCTCATCCAAATTCACTACCTGCCCCTCTGATCCTATTCCTACCCATCTCCATAGCTCCATCTCCTCCACTATAGTCCCTTCCATCTCTCATATTCTCAACCTATCCCTCTCCACTGCAACTTTCTCTGTAGCCTTCAAGTATGCTGTGGTCACTCCTCTCCTCAAGATACCCTCACTAGACCCTACTTGTCCTCACTATTGACCCATCTCCCTCCTTCCCTTTATTTATAAGCTGATTGAATGTGCAGTTCACCATCATTGCCTCAATTTTCTCTCAAGCTCTTCTGAATCCTCTACAATCTGGCTTTCACCCTTTACTGCACATTCTACCGAAACGGCTCTTGCCAAAGTCTCCAGTGACCTGTTCCTGTCAAAATCCAAGGGCCTTTAATCAGTCTTCATCCTTCTTGACCTTTCTGATGCTTTTGAAACTATTGACCACAACCTTCTCCTTGATACCTTGTCTTCGCTTGCTTTTAAGGGCTCTGTGCAATCTTGGTTCTCTTCTTATTTCTCCCATTGTTGTTTCAGTGTTTGTTCTGGTGGATCTCTTGTAAAATCGAATTGCAGTAATCCAAGAGTGAGGTGATAATGGTTTGGCATACTGTCCTAAAGTGGTTGTGGTCCAGTAGCGGATGGAGGTTGTGCATTTTCTTAATATTCACTTGCAGATTCAGTTGCTAGACTAATGTGACTCCAAGGTATTTCACTTCCTGTTTTACAGACAGGGTGATGTCGTTGACCTTGAACACTTCTGGGGGTGAGAAGGATATCTCTCTGGTGATGATCAGGACTTGATCTTGTCGCAGTTGATTATTAGGTTGTAGTCTTTTATCCCACCTATGACAGCCTTTCAACATGATTTTATAGGTGAATATTCTGAGTTCTTGGTATTGAAGGACTATTTTGGCGATTTAATTTCTTAAATGTAATTATAATAAATTTAATTTAGAGAGTTGTATTACTCATCATGTATTAGTTTGTAGAACTTTTTAACATTTGTTCCTTATCGTCACTCCAGTCCAGTCCCTTACTTCTGGGTTGCGCAACCCTTCCAGCAGCTTGGAGGCTGAGCCCAACCTTTTTGGGGATGGAGCGGTATAAATACCACTGGGACCACCCCCTAACTCCAGTATTCTCAGCCTCCAAGCAGCTGGAGGGTTCCGTAAGCCTTGGGCTTACTGGAGTCCTGCCTTCACTTATTAATCTTAATTTAATTTTACTTTAATTTTACTTTAATTTAATATGCTTAATCTTGCTTAAGTGTTTGTTTTATTTCCTTTGAAAGTTTAGTTACCTTGATTCCTTAGCTCTGCTCCTTTAAGACTTACCTTCCCTCCCCTCCCCCCGCCCGACCGGACCCGGCACTCGCAAAGCAATTTGCGGATCTGCGGCACAGAGGAGGTGCTCTGCTTTGCCCAGCTTCCAGGGTGACGATTGCTACCTCCTTGGGGGGAAACAGCCTCGCGCCGAAGCCCAGAAGGTGGCTGAGCGCTAGAGGCTGCAACGCCGACCTGCCCATCCCGGCCCAACGCGTGTGACTGCGGAGGCGAACGGCACGATACACGGAGTTCAAGTTCCACACGGTGCGATCAGACGGCGATCGCACACGTGTTGCAGGGGGAATCAGCGCCGGACTCAGCACCGGAGCTCCGCCAGGCGCCAGGAGCACACTCAGTCTCCCCAGCTCAGGCTCCACGTGGTGGGGCCTACCGCGTGTTGAGCCTCCGGGTGGTAGACACTGCACCAGGCCCAGGATCGGCAAACCGCAAGTACTTCCCTTAGGGGACAAAGGGGTCTTGGACTCTTTCAACGGCGATTCTCAAAATTGTTTTAAAAGTTGTTTTTAATTTTATTTACCTTTATTTAATTTCTTACTGTCTCAGCTAAAAAGGTGTTTATAGGATTGTTTCCTAAAAGTAATCGGGCCTTGGGGGTTAAGGCTTCTCAGGATAAGCTTCAGTCCCTTCCCATTGAGGGGGTTCCCTGCTTTGCCTTGATTTGGAATTTGGTTTTGGGTTTGGGCCCCTTTTTTTCTCATACAGCCAATTGCTTAGCCCTGCCACTAAGCACAGCCTTCGGAGCCGATGGGAAAGCATGGCCACCAAGGCAAAGTGCCCATCCTGTGGCACACGGAGGGGCACCCCCACAGAGACAGGAGTCTGCAGGCCATGTGCGGCAGCGTCTACCTCTGTAGAGCAGGAAATCAGTTTGACCATGTCACAAACACCTCAGGTCCCTGGGGAAGCCCTGGAAGCCGAAGGGGGGGCTCAGTTACCTCCGGCTACTAGCACAGAGGTTCTCTCCCCCCCTCTATCCCGTGCCACGCTGGAGGGAGGGGCCGGAGAGCTCTTCTCCCCAGACTTCGTCCTATTGCTTCACCAAGCTTACTGCATGCGCAGGCAGGGGCTTGGCCCAGGCGATACAGGTCCGCCAGCAGAAGCCAGATTAGACAAGCCTAGGAGAGCTAGCGGTCAGGACTCAGGGATACCCCACAAGCGCACCAGGCTAATGAGTGAAGAGATTCTCCCTCCCCTGTCTCAGGGCACTCCAGAGGAGGAGGGTTCCGAAAGGGACTTAGAGGAGGAAGACGAGGAGCTGGAAGAAGGGGAGATCCCGGAGGAGGACCATGCTCGCATTGTCAGGGTGTTCCGCCGAGAAGAGCTCTCTTCTCTAATCAACGAGTCCCTAAAAGCCCTCAACGTTACCTCAGATTCCCCAACAGAGGACGAGGCACTAGAGGATCCCCTAATCCAGGCCGTCTGAAGGTCCCAGAAAGTTTTCCCGGTTCACAGAGTGGTACGTCAGATGATACAAGAGGAATGGAATCAACCAGAGTCAGGCCTGCGAGGGGTATGAACTATGTCTCGTCTCTACCCTCTCCCTGAGCCAGATAAAGAACTGCTGAAGTCCCCCAGAGTAGATGCGGCGGTATCAGCAGTCACCAAGAAGACCACTATCCCAGTGGAGGGAGCCTCGGCCCTAAGGGATGCTCAAGACAGGAAATTGGATACGCTCCTGAAACAAACTTTGACGTCAGCGCTCTTGCCTTGCAGGCCTCAGTATCAGGAGCCTGGGTGGCTCGGGCCTGCTTAAGGTGGGCACAACAGATCCAGTCAACAGAGGGATCAGCGGCCGAAGCGCAGGCCAACGCGACTAAGGTGGAATCCGGAGCAGCCTATTTGGCGGATAGTCAGTATGATCTAATCAGAAGCCTAGCCAAGAACATGGCCTCGGTGGTGGCAGCTAGGCGCTACCTTTGGCTACGGAATTGGGCAGCAGATGCTTCCTCTAAGGCGCGCCTGAGCCGACTTCCTTTTAAGGGGAAACTGTTGTTTGGCGAAGATTTGGAAAAGCTAGTTAAGGACCTGGGGGAGTCAAAGGGGGGCAGGCTCCCAGAAGACAGACAAAAACAGGGGCGCTCTCTTCCCCCTTTACGTACCCAGCCTAAGGAACCACGGAGGTTTCGTCCAGCCAGGTCAGCCCCCTTTTCCAAGACCCGTTTCCCCTCAAGGGGACAAGGTTTCCGAGGGTTCTGGGGAGCTGGCCGAGGATTCGGAACAGCCTCTTCCTCCTTCTCGGGTTCCAGAAAACAATGAGTGGAGGACTAGCCTAGTGGTTGGGGCAAGGTACTTCAGGCCGGAAGGTCGGTGGTTCAAATCCCACTAGAGGACAGCAACCTTGGGCCGGAAGGACTGGGGTTTCTAGTCCCACAGGTGCTCCTTGTGGTCTTGGGCAAGCCACTTAACCCTCCATAGCCCATGTTCCCTGTAAAATAGTTATCTCCAAGTTATAATACCCTGTTCAATGTAATTTCAGTTTGTTCAATGTAAACCGCACTGATGCAGAATAGTGCGGTATATAAGAGAATGTAAATAAATAAATAAATAAATAAATAAATGAGAAACTGGGGGCCCAGGAGGGAAGGCAACCGATAGGGGGTCGCCTCAGGCTCTTCCTTCCCGCCTGGTCCCGGGTCACGTCCGATCAATGGGTCCTAGAAGTGATCAGAGAGGGCTATTCTCTCAAATTCTCAGAACAAATCCCTCCGGCCTTTGTCCGCTCTCCCTGCGGCTCTCCTTCAAGGAGGGCGGCGGTGGAGGCAACTCTCGCACGCCTATTAGCTCTCGGGGCGGTGATCCCCGTTCCACCAAAACAGCGAGGATCGGGTCGGTACTCAATTTATTTCGTGGTACCAAAGAAGGAAGGCTCCCTTCGGCCGATCCTGGATCTAAAACAAGTAAATCGCTGCCTCAGAGTACCCCACTTCCGGATGGAGACTCTACGTTCTGTCATAGCAGCCGTAAGGGAAGGAGAGTTCCTAACCTCCCTCGACTTGACAGAAGCCTATCTGCATATCCCAATCAGGAAGTCCCATCAGCAGTTCCTGAGATTCGCGGTACCAGGAGGCCACTTTCAATTCCAGGCCCTTCCATTCGGCCTAGCCACGGCTCCCAGAACATTCACCAAGGTAATGGTGGTGGTAGCAGCCTTCCTTCGGAAGGAGGGCATATTAGTTCATCCTTACTTGGACGATTGGCTAATCCGGGCAAAATCCGAAGAAGAAAGTCTCTCGGCAACGGCCAGAGTAATCCAGGTTTTAGAGAACTTGGGTTGGGTCATCAATCGTACAAAGAGCAGACTGACTCCCTCCCAGGAACTCGAGTACCTCGGGGCAAGATTCGACACCAACAGTGGAAGAGTTTTCTTGTCACGAACGAGATCAAGGGATCTAAGGCTCCTAGTCTCTCAGTTTCTAGCCAGAAGAAGCCCCTCGGCGTGGCATTATCTTCAACTTCTGGGAACAATGGCGGCGGCAATAGAAGTAGTACCATGGGCCAGGGCCCACATGCGCCCATTGCAGCGTTCTCTGTTGCGTCGGTGGTCTCCCCAGCATCACCCGCTCTCTCGACAGTTACCGTGCACTCCGCGGACCAAACAGGCACTCTACTGGTGGAGAAACCCAAGGAACCTGGGCCGCGGGATGCCTCTCGAACCCCCTCAGTGGATACTGTTGACAACAGATGCCAGCCTCTCGGGCTGGGGGGCACACTGCCAAGCTCAGTTCGCCCAGGGTCACTGGACACCGTTGGAAGCGCAATGGCCCATCAACAGACTGGAATTGCGGGCCGTCACCCTGGCGCTCAAAGCACTCGAGACCTTAGTTCAAGGAAGAGCAATTCGCGTCCTCTCCGACAATGTCACCGCGGTGGCCTACATCAATCACCAGGGAGGCACCAGCAGCCCCGCTCTCGAAAAGGAGGCGGACACCCTCTTACAGTGGGCGGAGATCCATCTGCAGGCGCTATCAGCACAGCACGTGGCCGGAACGGACAACGTCACGGCCGATTTCCTCAGCAGGTGCAAGATAGACCACGGGGAGTGGGAATTAGAACAGGAGACCTTCAAGCAAATAGTAGCTCGGTGGGGAGTGCCAGTCATGGACCTCATGGCACGGTTCTCGTCAGCCAAGGTGGACAGATTCTTCAGTCGGCGGAGGGAAAGAATGTCCGAGGGCTTGGATGCCCTGTCCCAAAAGTGGCCTTCGGAGGGTCTTCTCTATGTATTCCCGCCTTGGGCTCTGATCGGAAAAGTACTCCAGCGGTTAGAGTCGAACCAGGGATTTGTAATCCTCATAGCTCCGGACTGGCCTCGCCGACCCTGGTATGCGGACCTGGTGAGAATGATCGTCGACCAGCCGTGGCGGCTCCCTTGCAAAAGGGACCTATTAAGGCAAGGCCCGGTACTGATGCCACACGTGGATCGGTTCTCGCTTACGGCCTGGCTATTGAAAGGGCACGGCTCCTGAAACGAGGGTACTCAGGGGCAGTAGTCTCGACTCTGCTACAGGCCAAGAAGCGCTCGACCTGTCTTTCCTACGTGAGGGTCTGGCGCATCTTCGAATCCTGGTGCGCGGAGCGCCGAAGGAAACCACTCTCGGCCTCGGTTCCGGAGGTCCTGGAATTCCCGCAGGCAGGGTTTGACAAGGGTCTGGCCCACAGTTCCTTAAGGGTCCAGCTGGCGGCCATCGCTTGCTACAGGGGCAAGGTCCGAGGCAAACCCCTAGGGGCCCACGCGGACGTCGCAAGGTTTTTAAGGGCAGTTAGACGGCTACGACCACAACGAAGGTCAGTCATCCCCCCTTGGGACCTTAACCTTGTACTAAATGCCTTAATCGGGAATCCCTTTGAGCCATTAAGGAATGCCTCCCTAAAAGACTTAACTCTGAAGACAGTTTTCCTTATCGCCATCTGCTCGGCCAGAAGAATCTCGGAACTATAAGCGCTGTCCTCGCAGCCCCCCTTTCTGTCCTTCCTCAAGGATAAAATGGTGCTGCGCACGGTTCCATCCTTCCTACCCAAGGTCACCTCCCCTTTCCATGTGAACCAGACAAATACCCTCCCGGCCTGCGCAACGGAAGGGCGGGAAGTTGGGGATGACAAGCTTCGCCTACTAGACATTCGCAGGACCCTGAAGCGTTACCTCTCCCGCACAGCGCCCTTCAGAAAATCCGAACGCCTATTCATCCAGTTCGGGGGCCGCACAAAGGGGAGGCGGCGGCCAAGGCCTCCATCTCTAGGTGGATCAGGGAGGCAATCGCCTCCGCCTATATCCTGAAGGGGAAGCAAGTTCCCGTGGGCCTGCGAGCACATTCCACGAGGGCTCAGGCTACCTCTTGGGCAGAGTTCAGCCTAGTTCCTCCGCTGGATGTCTGTAGGGCGGCGACTTGGTCATCCCTCCTCACCTTCACCAAGCACTACAGGTTGGATGTCCAGAGTGCAGCGGACGCTCGGTTTGGCCTGGCGGTTCTTCGTTCCGGTATGCCGGATCCCACCCAGGGTTGAACTGCTCGGGTACATCCCAGAAGTAAGGGACTGGACTGGAGTGACGATAAGGAAATGGTAATTAGGCCTTACCTGCTAATTGCTGTTCCTGAAGGAACGACAGTCCAGTCCCTGATCCCTCCCATTTCCGGCTGAAGTTAAGAGTATTGTTTAGTCGGAAGCATCGGAACGAACCCAGGCCAGGTGCGGCTAGCCCCGGCACCCCCCCTCCGTCCGGGGCCATCCCTCCCATCCTTTCCCATGCCATTCCAAAAAAAAAAAAAAAAAGTTTTAGTTATAGTCAATTTTCTTGAGGTGTTATAGCTATATAGTTCGGTTACGAAAGTTTGTTATGTCTGCTTTTTCATTCGAATACTGGAGTTAGGGGGTGGTCCCAGTGGTATTTATACCGCTCCATCCCCAAAAAGGTTGGGCTCAGCCTCCAAGCTGCTGGAAGGGTTGCGCAACCCAGAAGTAAGGGACTGGACTGTCGTTCCTTCAGGAACAGCAATTAGCAGGTAAGGCCTAATTACCATTTTCAACTTACTCTGTATTTTATTTTAATTTATTATTTGTTGTATTTTTCTCTTATTTTCAAGTTTTACTATAAACTGCTTTGATTCTTGAAAGGCGGTATATAAGTTCAATTAAATAAATAAATGATCAGATGGCGGTTAGGGCTTGCAGTTTCAAATGAGAGATATAATGCTATATCATCTGCATAGATGTGATACTCCACTTTAAACTTATGGAAGATACTACAGATTGGCTGGAGATAAATTTTAAATAAAAGGGCTGATAGAGATGATCATTGAGCTAAGTCCCTCTCTTTGTCTATATGGTTTAGATGTCTGTAAACTGATGTTGACTTTCTTGTCTATGGCCACCTCAGTTTCCATTAATGGAGAATCCTTATCTACCAAGGCATAGAAGGTATTCTGCAAGGGTATTATTGAAGTGGAGTTGGTGTCTCTGTGTAATGCATCATAATCAGCCAGAACCACTGTCATCCATTTATTTTTGCTTTCCTGGATTTTCTGAGGGAGTTGCATGAATTGTTTGCAGGCTGTATCTTGGGGGAAGTTTGTTTCATTGCAGCTAAGTCTTTCCTCAATTGAATCAATTATTTTTCCATAGCAGATAGCTTCAGATGGTTAGGACAATCTCAAAGGCTCCAAATTGTTTTCCTGAGGATTAAAGCATCACAGCTGTTGCACTGATTAAAAATAACTTTGATTAGTGTGTCAAATATGGGGCAGTTGTCAGATGAAAAGCAATAGAGAAGTGCTTTCCACTAAAGTTATGAAAAGCGACTGTGTGTCTTGGGGTGACTAAGAACTTCCAATCCTGGGGTGGGTGGATGAGGGGAAGGATGGAGAGAAATAAGTGGCAATAAGCTACGAGTTTGACTTCCTAAGCCAGAGACCCTGAAGGGCAGCTGTTACATACCAGAGCACAGGCAATACAGGCCAAATATATTCTATTAAAGCTACTTTTCTAGAACAGGCTGAAAATTTGAACTTTTTTAATATTAAAGCTAGGTAATTCCTATATTGCATCCACTATTTTCTGAAAGGCTAAAGAAATCAACATAGTGGATGCTTGAAATGTCCTCCCGATGGAAGTGGTGTTGGCAAATACAGTGACAGAATTCAAAATGGCATGGGACAGACACAGTGGATCCCTTTATAGCAACAGGATAAAATCAAAATAAACATAACTATCTCTTATATCTCAACAAATAGGGGTGACTTACACAGAGCGGTTGGTACACCCCTAAACAAAGGCATGGAGAGAAATGATCTGCACGGAGCGGCAGGTGCACCAACTCTTGCTGCCTTGCTGGGCAGACTAGATGAACCATACTGGTCTTTATCTGCTGTCATATACTATGTCACTATGTTAAACACAGGCAGTAAGTAAAGAAGGGCAATTACAATAATTCCAAATGACCGAAGAGGTACAGGCAGTTAAAAGTATTCAAAGCATGCAAAAGAAAAAAGAATAAAAACTTATCCAGAGAGATCCACTCAATGTGCTTCCACCCCCGGTGCTCTAGAGACCAGTAATAGCTTCAGGGACTGTTGCTACAAGTTTTAAATGCAGAGCTCCCTTGGATTTCTAGGGGAGGAGAATAAAGCCAGCCAACATCTAATGTACTCTGAGCACCTCCACGTGTCCCTGAGTGTGTTTCTGGTTTGTGTTTCAGATGCGGGTGACATTTGAGGACATCGCTGTCTCTTTCTCCCAGGAGGAGTGGGAGTATTTAGATGACGGGCAGAAGGAGCTTTACAGGGAGGTGATGAAGGAGAATTATGAGACTCTGATCTCCCTGGGTAAGGACTGTACGACTGTATCTGCATGTCTAGCAGACAGTGGGGCTGATCTATTATACTGTATCTACCATTCTTCCAGGTTCCAGAGATAGGACACGTCCAGAAAATGTGCTCACATAGTAATTTCCAGACATATTAACACCCCGTACCCACCAGGTACAATAAGCAGTATTTTATAAATCATCATTATATAATTCAACTCTAGATAGAGACCCTGCAAAGCGGAGTGGGGGATGAGTCTGGTGAACCCAGGGGTGCTAGGTTCAAGGATCCCACGGGACACGTCCTACCTTACCACATACATATATAGATGGTTCCTATAACTTCATCCCTTGAGGAATATCCTAGTACATTACTTAAAAAATTAAATAGTCCATCATATCTTCACTCAGTCTCACTCTACATTGCTTCCTTTTGTGCTCATGTATATTTTTCTAAGCAGCACATTTGTTTGTGTCCCCTGCTTTCTGGAATTCAGATACTGTCCTCATCTCTACTACGTCCACTGTGAATTTATTCCATGTATCTTCCACTCTTTCCATAAAGAAATATTTCCACATATTACTCCTGAGTCTATCCCCTCTCACCCTCATCCATCAGGTGCTGCAGGACTGCACCCTCGGACCCAGAGCCCCGATCGGCATCAGGAAAGAGAGCAGGAGGATGAAACCCTTACCGCTGTCCATCTCTAGGCCAATCAGGGCCCACCACAGCTACTTAAAAAAAGCAGTGCCATCAGCCACGCCTGCACCTGGTGGGCCCTTTGGCGTGGCCCTTAGGCGGGGAACGCAGGCAGGTATGCAAAAATTATCTCAACCCAAAAAAAAGCTGCCAACACTAAGCCCAACAACCTCAAAAAACCTCAACAACCTCAAAGACCTCACTGCTGACCTCACCCCTATCACAAGCAGACAACCCTCGCCCCACACATCTCATAGACACTTCGGGTTGTATCAGGTCACACTTTCATCAAGAAAACAACAAACTGTAAGTACCACTCATAAGAAATGAAACTCACTGCTGAAAGAGCCCCACCCCTACCCTCCTATGATACTACCAAAAAGCATAAAACTGCTATAATGCCACGGAATCCAACGTTGCCAGCCAACCTAATATTGTATGCCCTTCTCATCTGGAATCTACTCTGCCACTCATCAACAGCTAACTATACCATAAACATACCCACAAGAGCCCTACAATCTCCCCTAGTACACAAACCTTGCCACCCACACATATGGATAAATCCTCATAAGCATGCCAACAGACGAACCCCTATGTTAATAAGAATTGAAACCAACATTCACACAACTGGCTACCACACCCTACACACACTAATCACTCCAATTAACATTGGGCTAGTCAATGCTAGGTCCATCAGAAACAAGACAAACACTATCATAGACTATATTCAATATCACCCAGACTGACATCCTCTGCATCACCAAATCCTGGCTATAAAGCCCTGACCAGGTCATTCTATCTGAGATCACGCCACGATCCCATACTGCTTTCAACTGCCCACTCACCCACAAGAGAGGTGTGAATAGACTTTAAATTTAAAATATCCTGATCTGTAAGCCACAAACACTGTGACTTAATCATGATAGAAAACAGACACCTAGCCATTTGTCTTACCTATAGAGCCCAAACGCTCCTGCTGATGAGACATCCAACATCCTGAAAGCCATATGTTTGGCCAGCTCTCCTCATAAGTCGTTTATACTACTAGGTGACCTAAACCTGAGCTTTGCACCTAGCTGAGAAGAAGCTACTTTCACAAGGCAATGGAATCACTTAACTTCTGCCAAATCCTCAAGAGTCCCTCTCACCGTTCAGGCTCTATTCTGGACCTCATCTTTATCCCAAAGAATCTTCGCTCACAGCACAGCATAATGACCCCTCTTGCCATACCAATACCCTGGTCAGATCACCATACTATACACTTCAAGATTCACCTCCCCCAACAAGGAAAATCACAGAGGATACCCCACTCTGAAAGAAGATTTAAAGGATATAACCAAGACTAATTCCTCAAAGATATCCATTCCAGCCTCCCCCAGGACATTGCAGATCCAGATGAGGCAATTAAAACCTGGAACTCCACCATCAATGCAGCAGTGAAGGCTCCTTACCCCCCAAATCTTGGAAAAAGAGAAGAAAGATCTGAATCTGCCCCGTGGTACTCTGATGTAATAAGAGAAAAGAAACAAAAACTTTGCCAGCTAGAGCATAAATGGAAACACAACTGGTCATAAGCTACCCTTCTTCAATACCAGAAAATGCAAAGACACTACAATGATCTGATCAACAAGCACAAACGAGAATACCACACCAACTTTATCTTAAAAGCCAGCAACAAGCCTTGAAAGCTATTTGAAATTGTCCGTACCCTCATGAAGGATCCATCTCACAAAGAAGACACTATCCATCCCCTAATCTTTGCAGATTTCCTCATCAACAAGAACAAACCACCCTTAAGAACTTCACTGCCAAACACCTCCAACAACTCAACTGCAGAACCCAATGTCAAACACAATGGTATTGAACTGATCCCTGCCCAGTCATGTGGATCAAATCAATCAAGGACAAAGTTGTTAACTGTATCCAGAACACCATAAACTCATCCCTATCTCAAGAATACATGCCCCCTGCTCTCAAACAAGTTAACATCTGACTCATCCAAAATAACCAACTCAACAACAGCTCTGATCCTGCAACTTTCCGCCCTCTTTCCAGCCTGCCCTTTCTATCCAAAATAATTGAAAAGGTGGAGCAGAGACAACTGCAAGACCACATTGACCTGTATGCTCCTCTGGCTCCACACCAACATGAATTTCATCCTAACCATAGTGTTGAGACCCTCCTCATACATCTGTTCAACATACAGTACACCTAAGAGGAATTAACAACATAAAAAACGGATTCCTACTTGTCTTTGTTGACATCTCCAAGACCTTCGAAACGGTATCACACAGCATCCTCTTAAACTGACTAACTAACATTGGAATTCACAGCACAACTGGTTCCAATACTACCTTAGCGACAGACAACAAAAGGTCAAAGTTGGTTCAAACACCTCCACTCTGTTCAACACAACACAGGGAGTCCTGCAAGGGTCTTCCCTGTCTTCTCTCCTCTTCAACATCTACTTACAACCAGTTTGCCTTGACTATCTTCAAGATAAGAAACAACTTACCAGCTGGAATTGTACAGGTACTGATATGCACAAAATTATACAGCAAACCTAAGAGACAGAGCACCAGAGGCACCATTTCAACTCCTAGTTCTTACACCAATGAAGAGGGCTCTTTCATTAGCAGCACCCACCATCTGGAATTCTCTCCTAGAGAAGATCAGCAGGCCCGAACACGCTTCTTTATTCGCGTCTCACTGCCCGCCCCCCTTTCGCCGTCCCCCCGCCCCCCCCTCCTTGCCGAGCCCTCGGCTGGCTCGTGCGCGCCTGCGCGCCGCCGCGGTAATTCGCGGCTGAGTCTTCCTTTTCACCAGTCACGTCAGAGACAATACCTAATTCTTCCCCCTTATCTCACATGCCTAAAACAATATCTAACCCTTGTACATATGTTGCAATATATATGGTTTGCCTCTGTGCAAACCCTACATGTCACCCCTACCTAAGTTTACACATTGAGTTCTCTGTAATGTTTGTTTTAATGTAAATCATTTTGAATGTACAAGAAGGTGGTATAAAAAAATGTGTTAAATAAATAAATAAAATAAATTGTCTCCTCATTGCAGAGCTTGATTTCAGTCGAAATATGCTCTCCTCCTGAGCATTTATGCCACGGAGATATTTAAACATCTCTGTCATATCTCCTCTCTCCCATCTTTCCTCCAAAGTATTACTACTGCTACTCCTCGATACCCTGTCCTCGCTTGGTTTTAAAGGCTCTGTACTGTCCCGGTTCTCATCTTATCTCTTCTATCACTCTTTCAGTGTTTGTTCTGATGGATTCTCCTCTGCTGCTAGCCCACTGTCACTTGCTGTACCCCAAGGATCTGTCTTGGGTACACTCCTTTTCTCTTTCTATACCCAGTCCCTTGGTGCACTCTTCTCCTCCCATGGTTTCTGTAACATCTTTACGCTGATGACTCTCAGATCTACCTCTCTACACCTGAAAACTCTACCGCAATCCAGGCACGGATCTCTGCCTGCCTTTCTGACATTGCTGCTTGGATGTCTCACTTGAAATTGGACATGGCCAAAACTGAGCTTCATATTTTCTCTTTAACCCTTGTCTCCCCTACCTCTCTTCTCAGTCTCTGAGGATAATAAAACACTTTTCATCTCTTCAACACTCTGCTGCACAGCTAATCTTCCGCCAGCCTCGTCATGCTCATATTACCCCTCTTCTCAAGTCACTTCATTGCCAAACTACTACTCCTGCTGACATTTATTTATTTATTTATTTAACAATCTTTTATGTACCGCTACCTTCCAGTGATCAGGTGCGGTTTACATATAACAAAGAAACAGGATAACATATCTGTTTTTACATTAAACATTGCATGAATTATGTACATCTTAACTTATAAGTGCATATAAGTGCATTCATATAAGTGCATTCACATATAAGTGCATTCACTCTGCAGCTCCTCACTACCTCTCCTCTCTTTTTCTCTCCCTACACCCCTCCTCGGGAAATTCCACACTTCTTTCAATAGTTACCCCCATGTTATCCAAGTTTCCATTCCTGTTCTCTGTAAACACAGAACAGCTTGATGTTCTGTGTGTATTTTCAGTTTCATGTAAACCGCACTGATGTTGCATAGCGCGGTATAAAAGAAATGTAAATAAATAAAATAAATAAATAAACCCTCTTCTGTCTATGCCCTTCTCTTCAATTGCTAACTCCAGACTTTGCTCCTTTTGCCTTGCTACGCCTTATGCCTGGAATAAACTATCTAAGTCTATATGTTTGACGCCTTCACTGGCCCTTCTCAAATTGAGGCTCAAAACTCATCTCTTTGCTGCTGCTTTTGTAGGTTGAGTCGCCTGATCTCCTGTGTGTTTCCTTACTATTCCCCATAGCTGTATCCCATGTCTACAGCTACTGTGTTATCTATCTTGTCTAGATTTTAAGCTCTGTCGAACAGGGACTGTCTTTTACATGTGTCCGTGCAGCGCTGCATATGTCTTGTAGTGCTATATAAATGTTCAGTAGTAGTAGATGAGGGCCTCAGTAGTTTATGTAGAAAGAAAGGGACAGATGTTTCTGATTTTATAGAGAAAGAAGTGACAACTTTTAGCTATCTTTTGGATGCTGCAGAGAAAGAAAGAGCAGAGTCAAAGATGGTATGGAAGGGCAGAAGGGAGAGGCCGTATGGTCTTTATCTGATGTCATGTTTCTTTGTTTACATATAGAAGGTGTCTTGATTACTGACCAGTAATTTGTAATTATTTAATTTTAATGCAAATTGCTTTGCTCTTTTGTATGAAAGGAGGGACATCAAGAGATTATGAAATGAAATGAAATGAAATAAGAAATTAACTTTCTTTCTCCCTCTGTCATATTAATCACAGCTGATTGGTCAGAGATTTGGGATAATCCCAGAGCAGGGATTTGGGATCAGGAGACCCAGAAATACATATCTCTGTGATCCCAACATATGATTAGTGCCTTCTTTTTATGTCCAGCAGGTGACGGGGTCACACAGGAAAAGAAGAGAGAGGAGAAGAGAGAAGAATGGGGAAACTCTTTCACACACGAGGTGCACCCAGCACTCCACCTAAACTCTCACACGCAAGAGAGACATTTTCCACGTACTGAGTGTGAGAGCGGTTTCAATCATAGCAATTGCATAAGAAGCCAGCTGAAAACACACACAGCAGAGCGAACTACCCCAACAGAGAGGCCTTCTACATCTTATAATAGTCCTGAATGTGGAAGAAATTTCACTCTTAAGAAATCCGTAACAATGCACCACAAAATCCACAGGAGTGAGGAAAGATTTCAATGCACTGAATGTGACAAATCTTTCCACAGAAGATCACAACTTGTGGAGCATCTTAAAAACCACACCGGGGAGAAACATTTTAATTGTACTGAATGTGGGAAATGTTTCCCCAGTAAAGCACAACTAGTGAGGCATCATAAAATCCACACCGGGGAGAAGCCTTTTAGTTGTACTGAATGTGGGAAATGTTTTCAAGCAAAAGCAGAACTAGTGAGGCATCATAGAACCCACACAGGGCAGAAGCCTTTTAGTTGTACTGAATGTGGGAAATGTTTCCTCAGGAAAACACATCTAGTGCTGCATCATAGAACCCACACAGGGGAGAAGCCTTTTAGTTGTACTGAATGTGGGAAATGTTTCCTCAGGAAAACACATCTAGTGCTGCATCATAGAACCCACACAGGGGAGAAGCCTTTTAGTTGTACTGAATGTGGGAAATGTTTCCTCACGAAAACACATTTAGTGATGCATCATAGAACCCACACAGGGGAGAAGCCTTTTAGTTGTACTGATTGTGGGAAATGTTTTTACACAAAAGCAGAACTAGTGGCGCATCATAGAACCCACACAGGGGAGAAGCCTTTTAGTTGTACTGAATGTGGGAAATGTTTCCTCAGGAAAACACATCTAGTGACGCATCATAGAACCCACACAGGGGAGAAGCCTTATAGTTGTAATGAATGTGGGAAATGTTTCCTCACGAAAACATATTTAGTGATGCATCATAGAATCCACACAGGGGAGAAGCCTTTTAGTTGTACTGATTGTGGGAAATGTTTTCACACAAAAGCAGAACTAGTGAGGCATCATAGAACCCACACAGGGCAGAAGCCTTTTAGTTGTACTGATTGTGGGAAATGTTTTTACACAAAAGCAGAACTAGTGGGGCATCATAGAACCCACACAGGGGAGAAGCCTTTTAGTTGTACTGAATGTGGGAAATGTTTCCTCAGGAAAACACATCTAGTGACGCATCATAGAACCCACACAGGGGAGAAGCCTTATAGTTGTACTGAATGTGGGAAATGTTTCCTCACAAAAACATATTTAGTGATGCATCATAGAATCCACACAGGTGTGAAGCCTTTTAGTTGTACTGATTGTGGGAAATGTTTTCACATAAAAGCAGAACTAGTGAGGCATCATAGAACCCACACAGGGGAGAAGCCTTTTAGTTGTACTGATTGTGGGAAATGTTTTTACACAAAAGCAGAACTAGTGGGGCATCATAGAACCCACACAGGGGAGAAGCCTTTTAGTTGTACTGAATGTGGGAAATGTTTCCTCAGGAAAACACATCTAGTGACGCATCATAGAACCCACACAGGGGAGAAACCTTTTAGTTGTACTGATTGTGGGAAATGTTTTCACACAAAAGCAGAACTAGTGAGGCATCATCGAACCCACACAGGGGAGAAGTCTTATAGTTGAACGAACCCAGTCAACAAACGTGGAAATCAAAGGAAGGATGTTCTTTATTAACTGGTAAAAAGCCTATGGCCCGACACAGGCCGTGTTTCGTTGCCTTCTTCAGGGGCAGGCTACATCAAATACACAAACCATTATAAATATAAATACCAAACTTATAAAAAATTAAAAAACATATATAATTCATAAGATGCCTAAGAATGAATAAAGACAAGAAACATAAGAAATTATGTATCAAAAATGAAAAATATATATGTCAAAAGATAATAAATTATATATCAAAGATTAAACCTATAAGAATGATCATACATGTATAAGCACCAAATGTGACAGAACTGTTATTACATAAATACGGGCTAAAACATAAATAATTAATAATATAACCAAAACAATGATAAAAATGATAAAGAGATGATAAAAAGCTACATACCTTTATTATTATTTATGCATCCAGTGTGATCTAATTACTGACAGGGACGAGAAAGACAAAACACACGGATAAAGTGTATCCATATAAAAACAGCCATATATATATATATCATATAATGACAATACAGAAATCGAAAATTAACTGATATCTTGGCTACCATATAGCCAAAAAGGGGGGAAGGAATCAGTGGAATCAGCACTGCAACAAACACCCTCTTTAAAACAGAATTGTAAAAGGATTAATTGGTTACTTGTGACCATATTGCTTTTTTGTTGTAAACAGTATATTGGCACAAGGCAGGTTAAAATGAGAAGATCTCGATACTCTGATGCAACATAAAAATAAACACTCATTACCAGATCATGACTTATTTCTTGTAACCCACCGACCTCCATATCATTGTGTATTTCTCTTTTTAGACAAGTATATCGAACGATATATAAATGAATCTTTATATTAGAAATTTTAAATGTACACACCTAACTCTGACCCTCCAAGGATACTTGAATTCATATACATCTGCATAGCTTAGATATTCTAGAAGCAACTTACATGTATGACACTCTTGAAATCCAAAAAACAGCAGAGCAGTGCACTGTTGGTTCTAAGGAATGAAGGTAAAAAAACGCCGGCGTCTGCGCACTGCCTATAAAGAATTTTCCCGCGAGTTGCCATTAAGATGACGTGTGAATAAAGACGGGGCTAGGTGCCTTACCTCTATTGCCGTATTGGATCTCTGACTTTAAACTTTAATAAGTATCTTCTTGAAAAATGAAGTAAAAGGGGATGCACCACCGGGGAACATAAAACACTCTTGGATATCTAATACAAAGAACTACAACCATCAAAATTACTAATAATGACCGAACGGATAGAAAAACACACCTAGTGTTTGTTATAAAACTGACAGTATAGTCGAGTGCCTCTTTCACAAAAGATTTTCTAATTGTGGTAAAAAACAAATTTTGCGGGACTAATAATACGATCCTGATGTCAGGAGCAAGGAGCAGATTCTTATGTAACCCTCCCGATTTACTAATGACACCAATTGTTGGTATTGCAAAACATGCTCTATGCTAATGCCATACCTTTAACACCATATGAAAATAAATAATTGATATTAAATAATTAATTTGTCACTCCTAAAACCCTAAGGTAAAACCGAGTGCTACAGAATTATACCTCTTAATGTTAGGCTTTGATAAATGACTTTTTATTAAAAAACAAATAGGTAGCAAATTGTACTAATAATCTATTCGAGTGTTTCCATAAGAGTAATTATAATTGCATGTTCATCACTACAGGGAATTACCCAAGAACAACCATAATTCATTCTTTACTATCTTCCTACCAGGGGGTCAGAAATATCAAAAATAATATACTAATGGTTATAATAACACAGCATGTAAACAAACTAGTATTTGTTATATATAACTGAACAGTATAATCAAGTACCTCTTTCACAATAGAAATGTCTAATTGTTGTAAAGGAATGACCCTCATCAAAATTGGCGGGACCCATTACCCTTTCCTAATACCAGGAAAAAGGTGTGCTTTTGTAACCCATGTGGTATTGTGAACATGCCTTATATAAACAAAAAAACTAAAAACAAGGAGGGCAAACAATCCAAGGGGTTTTTTCAAACTTTACAAAAATTCTTTTTACAAAAAAACAGATAAATCCCTCTCCATATTCAAACCTCTTGGATGCAAACTATCAAGATTGAAAATGTATCGTTCTTCTAGCCGCCGGACAGTTCTCTCTACATTTCCTCCTCTCCAATTAATCTTCACTTTCTTGATTATGAAATATTTTAAGTCAGAAATTTTATGTGAAAGTTCCTGCCAATGACTAACAAGGGGTTTATCTGCTGCTCCTCTTTTGATGCAGCTTCTATGTTCTATAATACGATTGCGGACTGGGCGAATAGTCTTGCCTACATACAATTTCATACATTGGCACTGGATTACATAAGTGACATGACTAGTGGAGCAATTGGAAAAATCATCCAGTTGGAATATTTGTCTACTTGTGGGATGAACATATTGTTTATTCACCGTCAAAACGTGAACACATACCGAACATTTGCCACACTGAAAATGACCTTTATGTGTGGACAAAAACTTCCTCTCAGTCAACGCTGACGGAACTAGCATATTTTTCAAATTAACATTCCATTTATATGCGATTGTAATCTTTAAATTTTGAAATGATGGAATTGTTTTAGCTATGCAATGTGACTGATAGGAAAATAACAAGGGACATACCATACCTACATCATGGTGTGTCTTATGTTGTTGTAATAACTCTTGACGTGAACTCTGCATTGCCCTATTACATGCTTTTTGGATATGTTGTGGAGGGTAATATCTTGCTTTAAACCTCTCACTCATCATGACTGCTTGCTGTTTAAATTCCTGATCCAACATACAAATTCTATGTATTCTCAAAAATTGTCCATTAGGCAAATTATGTTTCAAGGCTAAATTATGAAAACTACCTTAATGGAGAAGTTGGTTAAGGTCTGTAGGTTTTTTGTAGAGTGTAGAATTCTCTGTCAGTTTTTTCAATGAGTAAATCCAAATATGGAAGTTTATTGTCATCAAAGGTTTATTGTCATCAAAGATAATTTGAAACTGTAAGTTATCATCACAGAAATTGATCCATTTATTAAATTCTTCCAAAAGGGATAATGGACCTACCCATAGCATCAAGAGGTCGCCTATGTACTGATTGTGGGAAATGTTTCCCCAGAAAAGCACAACTAGTGCTGCATCATAGAACCCACATGGGGGGAGAAATGTTTTAGTTGTACTAATTGTGGAAAATGTCTCCCCAGAAAAGCAGAACTAGTGTGGCATCATAGATTCCACACAGGTGAGAAATCTTTTACTTGTACTTTTTGTGGGAAATGTTTCCCCAGAAAAGCACAACTAGTGCTGCATCATAGAACCCACACGGGGGAGAAATGTTTTAGTTGTACTGATTGTGAGAAAGGTTTCCTCATGAAAACACATCTAGTTACACATCATAGAAGCCACACAAGTGAGAAACCCTTTAGTTGTACTGAATGTGGAAAATGTTTCCCCAGTAAAGCACAACTAGTGCTACATACTAGAATCCACACAGGAGAGAAACCTTTTAGTTGTACTGAATGTGGGAAATGTTGCCTCACGAAAACACATCTAGTTACACATCATAGAAGCCACACAAGTGAGAAACCCTTTAGTTGTACTGAATGTGGAAAATGTTTCCCCAGTAAAGCACAACTAGTGCTACATACTAGAATCCACACAGGAGAGAAACCTTTTAGTTGTACTGAATGTGGGAAATGTTGCCTCACGAAAACACATCTAGTGACGCATCATAGAACCCACACAGGGAGAAACCATTTAGTTGTACTGATTGTGAGAAAGGTTTCCTCACGAAAACACATCTAGTTACGCATCATAGAAGCCACACAGGGGAGAAGCCTTTTAGTTGTACTGATTGTGGGAAATGTTTTCAAGCAAAAGCAGAACTAGTGCTGCATCATGGAACCCACACGGGGGAGAAGCCTTTTAGTTGTACTGAGTGTGGGAAATGTTTTCACACAAAAGCACAACTAGTGAGGCATCATAGAACCCACACAGGGGAGAAGCCTTTTAGTTGTACTGAGTGTGGGAAATGTTTCCTCAGGAAGACACATCTAGTGCTGCATCATAGAACCCATCCAGTTGAGAAACCTTTTAGTTGTACTTATTGTGGGAAATGTTTCCCCAGAAAAGTACAACTAATACTGCATACTAGAACCCACATGTGGAGAAACCCTGTAGTTGTACTGATTGTGGGAAATGTTTCCTCACGAAAACACATCTAGTGCGACATCATAGAACCCACACAGTGGAGAAACCTTTTAGTTGTACTGAATGTGGGAAATGTTTCCCCAGAAAAGCAGAACTAGTGCGGCATCATAGAACCCATACAGGAGAGAAACGTGAACTACGATTAACAACAGACATCAAGGACTTTCGGAAGCAACTCAAGACGACTCTCTTCATCGAACACTACAGGGACATCACATAAACTGCTCGCTAGTCAGCACCACAGGCCAACACCCTCCGCTTCCCCCATGTACATAGTATTGTATAATAGCACATGCTGTAAATAGCTCAACAAGAATCTATGACACCCTAATGCACACGCACCCACTGTTTCACTGCATGCACACAAAAACCATTATTTCTTGATTGTTTGCTGTGTACACCGCCTTGATTGAAGGAGAAGGCGGTATAGAAATCCTTTTAAATAAATGAAATTTTAGTTGTACTGAATGTGGGAAATGTTTCCTCACGAAAACACATCTAGTGCGGCATCACAGAACCCACATGGGGGAGAAACCTTTAAGTTGAACTGATTGTGGGAAATGTTTCCTCTCGAAAGCAAATCTAGTGACGCATCATAGAATCCACACGGGGGAGAAACCTTTTATTTGTACTGAATGTGGGAAAAGTTTTGTTACAAAAACACAACTAGTGCTGCATCATAGAACCTACATAGATGAAAAACCTTTTAGTTGCACTGATTTTGGGAAATGTTTCCCCAGAAAAGCACAACTAGTGCTGCATCATAGAACCCACACAGGGGATAAACCTATTATATGTGTACTGAATGTAGGAAGTCTTTCTTCAGAAAAGCACAACTAATGCTGCATCAGAGCACCCACACAGGGTAGAAACATTTTCATTTTACTGAATGTGGGGAAATATTTCTTCACGAAAGCACAACTAGAGCAGCATCATAGAACCCACATTGGGCAGAAACCTTTTAGTTGAACTGAATGTGTGAAATGTTTCTTCACAAAAGCAGAACTAGTGCGGCATCATAGAACCCATACAGGGGAGAAACCTTTTAGTTGTTCTGAATGTGGGAAAAGTTTCCTCATGAAAACCGAACTAGTGCGGCATCATAGAAGTCACATGGGGGAGAAACCATTTTGTTGTACCGATTGTGGGAAATGTTTTCTCTCAAAAGCAAATCTAGTGACGCATCATAGAATCCATACTGGGGGGAAAAAAGGGGGGGTAACTGGAAGGGGAGGAAGGGGTGACGGAAAGAAAAATGGAGGGGGAAGAAGGAAGGGAAGGGAAAATGAATTGTATAAGTATATATCAATGTCATAATATAGACGACCAAATCATTGATGTGCTCAAACATATCCCAAATGTAATCCAACATTATGCGAGGAGGAAAACGTGAACTGAGCATATGACATTGTATGAATCTAAAATAACTAAAAACGGAAGACAAAAAGATGCATGAACTAAAAAGGTAAAAATGAAATATGAAAAAAGAAAATTGCGAAATTACAGAAAGATGGACAGATCTCGTTCCAAATTCAAACCATGCGGGGACATGGAATCCAACTGGTGAATATATCTCTGTTCTAACCACAACATGGTCTTGTCTATATCCCCAGAAGTGAAGAAGGCACTCGTTATAATATAGCAAGTTTAAAATGCTTATAACGTTTAGTTGGAGGAAAATGTAAGTTCTGAGCTTTTGAAGCCATAGCAGGGGAAATGATAAAAAGTGGAAACAGAGGAAATCAACAATGGAGGTGGAGGAGAGGGGGAAGGAGAGGGGTATTAACAGTTTTAAGTTGTTACATGTTTTTGGTGTGGCCTGGTGTTGATCTGCTGGTAAGAGGGAGGGACGAGGGTAAAGATGGCGACTAGTGAAGTCCTAGGGGGGTATGTTGTCGCCTCATGGAATGTCTGGGGGATTCACAGCCCCATTAAAAGGAAGCAAATTCTAGGGTGTTTGACCAAAATAAGGGCTGACTTTGCACTTCTTCATGAAATGCATCTAACTAGAGAGGAGCACGAGAAATTGAAAATGGCAGGATAAACTCCGATGTACTGCTCAGCATATAATACAAAAAAAGAGGGGTGGTGATTCTTATTCATAAGAGGGTTCCTTTCATTCTAGGAGAGGTGGGGGGATGCCCAGGGGAGAGTGGTCTGGGTAATTGGCAGGGTTGATCAGACGCTGGTGTCAATATTGAATATTTATGCGCCGAATGGACCCAAAAGCACCTTTTATCGGCAGGCGATGCAAGGATTTGTGAAGGCGGCCAGGGGAGATTGGGTGGTTGGGGGGGATCTCAATTGAACTTTGGGAAGGGAGGATAGGTCAAATTACTCAAATAAGCTCCATGGGAAGGAGGGGAGGGAATTGAGGAGATGCATCATAAAGTGGGACCTGGTGGACCTGTGGCAGGTGGAGAATGGTTCACTAAGAGGATATATATGTTTTTCCCCCAGATCAAGAGCGTATTCTGGGATTGATGACATTCTGGGCCAAAGGAAACAACTGGGAGTTCTGAGTAAGATGCAGTTACATTCTCACACTATCTGATCATGGGATGGTAACTTGCAGGTGGGCACCGGTGGGGTGGGAGGGGCGGGAGGCAATGCACACAAGGTCTGGAGGGCTAGTGCTTCCCTATTGCAGAATGAAGAGGTTCGTAGAGGGTTGAGAGTTGCATGGAAGGAGTTTCTTCTTACAAATGATGTGGGTGGGGTGCGGGGGGACGTGCTGTAGGATGCAGGGAAGGCATATATGAGAGGCATGATCATACAAATGAGGGCAAGACGGAGGAGAGAAAGGCAGAAGGAACAGGACAGGTTAGCAAAGTTGATTAGTGAGCTCCAAGAGGAACATAGTTTAAAAGGGGGGAGAAAGGTGTTTTGGGAACTGTGAGGGTGAGGGCGCTGGATAATGCGCTGGATACTGAGAGGATGGAGAGTCTGTTGAGAGCTACTAAGAGGAATTATATGAAGAGTGGAAATAAAGCAGAGAGGCTGTTGGCGTGGTGACTGCGGAAGTGGAGGGTGGAGGGAACAGTTGCAGAGATAGCCCAAGCGGGAGGGGGCAAGGTGTATGTGAATGCAAATATCTGTGAGGAGTTCAGGAGGTTTTATGAGAAGCTGTATAGTACAGAGGGAGAGGGAGATGATGGTCAGATAGTTAGATATTTGGAGGGCACGAATCTGCCTAGGTTAACGGAGGAAGAGGCCCAGGCCTTGGGATGAGTAGTGCAACCAGTGGAGGTGATGGAGGCAATAAAGGCCCTTCCTCGTGGGAAAGCGGCAGGAGCGGACAGCCTTCCTGCAGAGTATTATCAAGCTATTGTGGTGCAGGTTGCCCCCTTACTAGCTAGAATTTTCTCAGGTGCTCTTAGGGGAGAATGGCTCCCTAGAACGTTCGAGATGGGGAACATAATCATTCTCCCTAAAGAAGTGAGGCTGAGAGACCAGCGTGGGAATTACATTGTAACATAGTAACAAAGTAAATGATGGCAGATAAAGACCAGCATGGTCCATCTACTCTGCCCAGCACGATGGCAAGAGCTGTAAAGGGATCCACTGTGTCTGTCCCATGCCATTTTGAATTCCGTCACCATGTTTGCCCCCACCACTTCCATCGGGAGGGCATTCCAAGCATCCACCACCCTTTCCGTGAAAAAGTATTTCCTGACATTGCCTTTCAATTTACCACCTTGCAGCTTCCTGTTGTGCCCTCTAGTTTTACAGCTTCCCCGTCTTTGGAAGAGGTTTGTTTGTTCATTATATCCCTTTAAGTATTTAAAGGTCTGAATCATATCTCCTCTGTCTCTCCTCTCCTCCAAAGTGTACATGTTTAGGTCTTCAAGTCTCTTCTCATAAGGCTTCTGACGCAGTCTCCAAATCATTTTGGTTGCCTTCCTCTGAACAGCTTCCAGTCTTTTTACATCTTTTGCAAGATACGGTCTTCAAAACTGAACACAGTATTCCAAGTGAGGCCTCACCACTGACTTGTACAGTGACATAAGTACCTTTTCCTTTCTGCTGGTGATTCCTCTTTGTATGCAGCCCAGCATCCTCCTGGCTTTTGCCACCGCCTTGTCACACTGTTTTTCCACCTTGAGATCTTCAGAAATAATCACACCAAGGTCTTTCTCCTGATCTGTGCACACCAACCTCTCGCCCCCTATTGCATACATTTCCCTTGGATTTCTGCTACCCAAGTGCATGACTCTGCACTTCTTCGCATTAAATCTTATTGCCAAGCATTTGACCATTCTTCCAGCTTTTGTAGATCTTTCCTCATGTTAACCTCTCCCTTGAGGGAGTCTACTCTGTTGCAAATTTTCGTGTCATCTGCAAAAAGACAGACTTTTCCATTCAGTCCTTCAGCAATATCACTCACAAATACATTGAACAGGGCCGGGCCCAGGACCGACCCCTGGGGCACCCCGCTAATCACCTTCCCTTCATCCGAGTGAGCTCCATTTACCATCACCCTCTGTCAGTCAACCAATTTCTGATCCAATTTACCATCTTAAGATCCATCCCCAAGCTACTGAGTTTATTGATAAGCCTCCTATGAGGAACAATATCAAAGGTTTTGCTGAAATCCAGGTAGATGACACCCAGTCAAAGAACTCAATCAGATTTGTTTGGCAAGATCGTCCTTCGGTAAAACCATGTTGCCTTGGGTCTTGCAACCTGTTGGTTTTGAGAAAGTTCACTATTCACTCTTTCATGAGGCCTCCATGACTTTTCCCACCACCGAGGTAAGGCTCACAAGCCTGTAGTTTGACACTTCTTCCCTGTCACCACTTTTGTGTAGAGGTACGACATCAGCCATTCTCCAGTCCTGAGGAACCTCTCCTGTTTCCAAAGATCTGTTGAAAACATCCTTTAACGACCCTGCAAGAACCTCCCTGAGCTCTTTCAGTATCCTGGGATGTATCCCATCCGGTCCCATGGCCTTGTCCACTTTCAGTTTTGCAAATTGTTCTAATACCTCATCTTCTGTGAATGATGTGGTAACTACTTCATTCCCATTTTTATATTTGGGAGTCACAGATGGTCCTTCTCCAGGACTTTCTATAGTAAAAACAGAGCAGAAGTATTCATTTAGCAATTTCGCTTTTTCAATGTCACTTTCACAGCACTTCTGAGTCCTGCAATTCCACCTCTGATCTTCTTCCTTTCCTGAATATACCTGAAGAAGGTTTTGTCCCCACACTTCACGTCTTTAGCCATCTTTTCCTCTGCTTTTGATTTTGCTATCCTTATTTCTCTCTTTGTCTCTTTGAGTTTGATCCTGTATTCACTTCTGTGTTCCTCTGCTTGCGAGCTTTTGAATTTTGCGAAAGCTGTGGTTTTTGCCTTTATTTGAGCAGCCACTTCTTTGGAAAATCAAATAGGCTTTCTTCTCCTCTTGTTTTTGTTTACTTTTGTTACATATTTATCTGTTGCCCCTTTTATTGCCCCCTTTAGTTTAGCCCATTGCAATTCCACTTCCCTTATCTCCTTCCACCCTGTCAGCTCCTCCTTTAGGTACTCTGCCATTTTATTGAAGTTAGTGTTTTTAAAGTTTAGGACTTTGAGCCTGCTATGATTGGCCTGTACCATGGCTTGTATCTCAAACCGCACTATGTGATGATCACTGTTGCTCACAGGGGCACTCACGCAGACATTCGACATGCTATTGCCATTGGTGAGCACTAAATCCAGCGTTGACCTTTCCCTGGTTGGTTCCATCACCATTTGTCTAAGTAACGCATCTTGGAGAGCATCCACAATTGTTTTGCTTCTTTCCATATTTGCAGGAGTAATCCAATCCACATCAGGTAATTAAATTCACCCAATATGATCGCTTCCCCCTTTGTGGCTATCTTGGCAATATCTATAATCAATTTGTTATCTATCTCTTCAATTTGTGTTGGAAGTCTGTAGACTACAGCAGTATGGATGACAGTGCCATCTCCTCTTTCCAACACAATCCAGAGTGCTTCTTTTCCCCATACCCCCTGCATTTCAGTAGCTTTAATATTGCTTTTGACATACAAGGCTACTCCTCCTCCTCTTCCATTTTCTCTGTCTCTTCTAAATAGACTATAGCCAGGTATGGCTTTATCCCAATCATGCGATTCGTTTAGCCATGTTTCTGTAATGGCCACAATCTCCAAATCCATTTCCACCCTTAGGGCTTCTAGGTTTGGAACTTTGTTGGCTAAGCTTCGAGCATTTGTGCTCATTGCTTTCCAGCATTTAACTGGCTTGCGTGTATTTAGCATTGATTTTGTTCTGCCTACATCTTCCCACTTGTTTTTGATGTGTGGTTTAAATGTGTGGATGTTTCTGATTTTATTCTGCTTTTGCAGGGGGTGACGTCCAGAGCTTGACCTTCCACATCTGTCACCCCCTTTTGCTAGTTTAAAGGTATATCCACATATTGCTTGTATTTTTCACTTAGGATTCTTTTCCTTGCGGCAGAGAGATGTAGTCCATCAGCACAGTATAGTCTCTTGTTGTTCCATCTGTTACCCCAGTCACCAATAAATCTGAATCTTTCTCATTTGCACCAGGTCTGGAGCCATGTTTTAAAGCTGTTATTTATTTATTTATTTATAGTCTCTTATATACCGCACTATTCAGCATCAGCGCGGTTTACATGTAACAAAAATGCTCAGTACAGTTGAAAGCGTATGAGTTTTACAGGTAGCAGGGCACAAAAACTTGGATAACAGGGGAAAACTATTTACAAAATGTATTACATGGAGTCATAATTCAGTAGTTTCGCAGAAATATAACCACCACTAAGGGATTGAATATCATACTTGGTGTGTTGTTGAGATACCATAATTTTGTATGGAAATGTTAATGTGATGCAACCTTTTTGCCCCTTTACCAAGCACAGGTAGAACCTCTGAGAATGCTACAGTGTTAACAATGGGCTTGAGTTTCTCTCCCAGAGATTGGAAGTCCTTTTGGATTGTAGAGGCACTGTTTCTAGCCAGGTCATTTGTGCCCAAGTGAATAACCACATCAAGTTTGGAGTGTTCACTTTCTGCACTAAGTACTTCAACAGTGTGGTTTGTATTCCTGCTGGCTGAAGAGCCTGGGAGGCACTTGACTATCTTCTCTCCTTTGAACTGTGTTCCCAAGTTGATACCACTGATGATGGAATCATCAAGTAGAAGTAATTTGCTGTTTGGTGAGGTTTTCTTCATATTTGATCCTTTAGCAGGAGATTGGGCATTGTCTGTCTCATTTAAGGGCCCTTCAGTTTCTTTGGAATGGGCATCCTCATTTGCCAAGGCAGAGAAGGCATTATGTATAGGATGCATAGGATGCCTCTGTGTAACAGGTCGCAATCTACCAGAACCCACTGTGATCCATTTGTTCCTGGGGTGTTTCATTCTTTGTGGAAGTGGTGGTGGACTTTGTTCAGTTTGTATCTTAGAAGAGGTGCGCTTCATTGCAGCCAGTTCCTCATCCTCATTAGCCAAGGCAGAGAAGGCATTATGCAGGGATATCTTTTGATGCATAGGATGTCTGTGCATTACAGGTCGCAGACTACCAGAACCCACTGTGATACCCTTGTCCCTGGGATGTTTGATGCCTTGTGGGAGTGGTGGTGGACATTGTTCAGTTTGTATTCTAGAAGAGGTGTGCTTCATTGCACCTCTTTATGCATGGCAGCTAGGTCTTCCCTTAGTAGAGTCAGTTCTTTATGCATGGTAGCTGACCTGAGGCACATAGGACAAGCTCTGAGGTTCCATATGATTCATCTTGGAATGAAAGTACTGCAGTTATTGCACCAAATACACGACATGCTGAATAAGCAGTTCTAGAAGGAGAAGAGGAAGAAGAAGAAGGAAGAAGATGTGGGCTCTAACCCAAGTTAAAAGGATAGATGGCAACATATGTGAGTACTATATAGGCAATGCAGCCCCTGGGGTGGCTGGGGTGAGCGGTAGGGTGGGCAGGAACCTAAGTGTCTCTGGCCAGTAGGCTGTTCCTGAACTGGGGGCACCCACAGATATCTGCTCCAAGGCTACCCAGAAAAGGAGACAGTCAGTCAGATTATCCTCAAGCTTAATTTATAACCACAGTTAAACCTTATATTAGCAATTCCCACAAGACAGATAGTTAGACTCTATATTGGTAACTAGAAAGCATCCGAGATACGAAAGAAAATTAGAGTCTTAGCTTTGTGAAATATCCACAGCTCCTGCAGCCAGCCTCAGAGACCCGTAAATGTGAATAATTCAAGACGGAGATGGGGAAGTGAGCTCCAAAGTTTGGGACCAAGCAAATAGAAAGTAGAGTGTCTAGTTGATTCATAGGGGCATGTTTACTAAACTGCGTTAATGTAGCAGCAGCTAAGTTAAGATGCGTTATGTGCCGTTAAGGCGCATTAACGGCACATAACGAGCCTTAATGTTCCTGGCCGCGTTAAGGCCAGAAAAGGGTGGAGATAGGGCAGAGAGAAGGGGTCAATGGGCAGGGAGTGGGCGGGGAGAGGCCCCTTCACAATAACACAGAGAAATTAAGGGCTGAATCCTAACGCAACTGAAAACCTGGCGTTAGCACACATTTAGAAACATAGAAATATGAAGACAGAAAAAGACCACATGGCCTATCTAGTCTGTCCTTCCATAACAACTACAACAGTCCCCTTTTTACCTTTAGAGATCCTCTGTGTTTGTCCCATGCTTTTTTGAATTCAGTTACTGTCCTCATCTCTACCACCTCCACTGGGAGACTATTCCACGGATCCACTACTCTTTCCGTAAAGAAATATTTCCGCATATCACTCCTGAATCTATCTCCCTTCACCCTCATCCCATGTCCCCTCGTAGCAGAACTTGCTTTCAATTGAAAGAGGCTCTCTCCCTGAACATTTATTTATTTTATTTATTTTTATTTATTTAACAGTTCTTCTATACCGCTCTATTTTAGATCAGAGCGGTTTACATTTAACATCAACTATACAACACAGGCACTCTGAGTTGTATTTACAATAAACAGGGAGATCAACTTGGACGTAACTGGGGGAACTATATACATTGTATTTACGCTGTTATCTGTTTTCAGGCGGATCCTATCTACATCTTATTTACACTGGGAGTCTAAATTCTATTTCTGGAAGTCTAATTTCTATTTCTATTTATGCCATGGAGGTATTTAAACATCTCAATCATATCACCTCTATCCCGCCTTTCCTCTAAGGTGTACATATTAAGATCCTTCAGTCTGTCCTCATATGCTTTATAATGAAGACCACTAATCATTTTAGTAGCCACCCTCTGCACTGACTCCATCCTGTTCACATCCTTTTGAAGGTGCGGTCTCCAGAATTGCACACTATACTCCAAATGAGGTCGCACTTATACAGAGGCATTATCACCTCCTTTTTTCTAGCCATTCCTCTCCGTATGCACCCAAGCATCCTTCTAGCTTTTGCCGTCACCTTTTCTACCTGTTTAGCTACTTTAAGATCATCAGACACAACCACACCTAGGTCCCACTCTTCTTTGGTGGACAGAAGTACTTCACCCCCTATACTATATTGCTCTCTTGGATTGCTGCAGCCCAAATGCATGACCTTACATTTTTTAACATTAAATCCCAGCTGCCAAATTCTTCAAGCTTAGCTAGATCCCTCCTCATGTTATCTACCCCTTCCTGGGTGTCTACTCTATTGCAGATTTTGGTATCATCCGCAAAGAGGCAAACCTTACACGAAAGCCCTTCCGCTATATCATTAACAAAGATGTTAAAAAGAATCGGACCAAGGACAGATCCCTGGGGCACATCACTGGTAACATCCTTCTCCTCAGAGTGAGCTCCATTTACTTGTACTCTTTGTTGCCTCCCACCCAACCAATTTCTAACCCAAGCAGTAACTTTAGGGTCCATCCCTAGGGTGCTCAGTTTGTTTATAAGTCACCTGTGAGGAACAGTGTCAAAGGCTTTACTGAAATCTAAATACACCACATCTAGGGCTCTCCCTCGGTCCAACTCCCTGGTCACCCAGTCAAAGAAATCAATCAGATTTGTCTGACAAGACCTGCCTCTGGTGAATCCATGCTGCCTCAGATCCTGTAATCCGCTGGACTCCAGAAACCTCACTATTTTCTCTTTCAGCAGTGTTTCCAATAATTTACTCACCACCGAAGTTAAACTAACCAGTCTATAGTTTTCAACCACATCCTTACTTCCGCTTTTGTGTAAAGGCACAACATGAGCCTCTCTCCAGTCCTTTGGCACCACTCACGACTCCAAAGAGGCATTGAAAAGGTCAGTCAGTGGAGCTGCTAGAACGTCCCCAAGTTCCCTCAGTATTCTAGGGTGTATCCCATCCGGTCCCATCGCTTTGTCTACTTTAAGTTGAGATAGTTTCTCACGAACACAGTCTTTTGAAAATTGTTCAAGATGTCCTTTGCTTCTGTTCCTATTTGTGGGTGTTTTCTGAGGTCCTGATCCTGGTTCTTCATCTGTGAACATAGAACAAAAATATTTGTTAAGCAATTCCGCTTTATCCTTATCAGCTTCTACATATTCCCCCCCCCCCCTGCACCCTTGAGTCTGACAATACCACTCTTGCCCTTCCTCTTCTCACTAATATATCTGAAAAATGTCTTATCCCCCCGATTTTATTGCATTGGCTATTTCCTCCTCCTTTTAAATCTTTGCCTTCTTGACTACTTTGCTAGCTTCTCTAAGTTTTTTTCAAATACAGATGCCTGTCCTCCTCTCTCTGTGATCTCTTGTAGTTCATGAAGGCCTCCCTCTTTTTCTTCACTTTTTCAGCTACCTCTTTCGAAAACCATAGCGGTCTCCTTTTCCTTTTACCTTTATTTACCATTTTAACAAAAAGGTTGGTTGCCCTTAAAATATCCCCTTTCAGTTTTTCCCACTGTTTTCTACATCCCTCAGCTGTTCCCATCCAACTAACGACTCCCTGAGGTATTGGCCCATCTTCGCAAAGTTAGTCTTCCTAAAGTCTAAGATCCTCTCCTTTGAATGGATTCTAACAGCCCTAGTCCTAATACTGAAACACACCATCTGGTGATCACTGGATGCAAAATGATCTCCCACTACAACATCAGAAACACTTTCACCATTGGTAAGCACCAAGTCCAGTATGGCCCCTTCACGTGTGGGGTCTGTTACCAATTGCTTGAATAGTTCTCCCTGTAGAGAATCCAGGATCTCCTTACTTCTAGATGATACTGCAGCAGGAATGTGCCAATCAACATCTGACATATTGAAATCTCCTATCAGTAGCACTTTCCCTTTCCTAGCAATGCTGTGCATGTCTTCAATTAACTCTCTGTCCACCTCTTCCTCTTGTGAGGGAGGTCTGTATATCACACCAATGTAAATAGATTTCTCTTTCCCTCTTTCTAGTTTAACCCACAATGCCTCCCCTCTCCCTTTTAAGCTCTGTAATTCCAAAGCTTTAATAGTAGTTTTTACATATAGTGCCACTCCTCCTCCCCTACTTCCTGTCCTTTCTGAATAAAGTATAGCCAGGTATAGTTACATCCCAATCATGGTTTTCTGTGAATCATGTTTCTGTAACTGCCACTAAATCCAAGTCAGCCACTCCCACCAAAGCTTCAACATCAGGGATCTTATTTCCCATGCTACGGGCATTTATACACACTGCTTTCCATATGTTACCCATTTACATAAAGTTATTTAATGTATCACTTGCCTGGGGGCTTTCTTATGGTACATAATTAAAGCATATAAATAGTATATTGTTTATTGTACATAGTTATCCCTGTTATTCCATGTTTTATATTCCCTTGTTCTCTGTAAACTCGATGTTACCTGTACACATTGCAGTATATTTTGTTCGATGTACACCGCGCTGATTTTAATAGCGCGGTATATAAGAGATGTTAAATAATAATAATAATAATAATAATAATAATTCCCAATGAATCTAGTTTAAAGCCCTCTTCAGTAGATTAGCCAGTCCACTACTGAAGACGCGTTGACCTTTCTTGGACAGATGGATGCCATCTCTGCTCTGCAAGCCTTGGAACAGCATCCCATGGTCTAGGAAACCAAAGCGCTCTTGATGACACCATTCACGCAGCCATGCATTCATCTCCAGGATGCGAGCCTCTCTGCCTTGGCCTTTACCCTCAACAGGGAGGATTGAAGAGAACACCACCTGTGCACCTAACTGCTTCACCCTCTGTCCCAGAGCCATGAATTTACTTTTGATACATTCCAAGGTATACCTGGCAGTATCATTTGTTCCAAGATGGATTAGCAACATTGGGTAATAGTCAGTGGGCTTGATGAGTCTTGGCAAACTCTCCGTAACATCTTGGTTTTTGGCACCAGGCAGACAGTATACCTCTCTGGACATCAAGTCTGGTCGGCAGATGGGCGCCTCAGTACCCCTCAGAAGAGAGTCTCCAACCACCACTACCCTTCGTTTCCTTGTGGTCACTGATTCTGCAACTTTGGGGTACTTGAGCTCTGGTTCTTCCCTTTCCAGGGATGCTTTCACCTCCTCCACTTCCAGGGCTGCATAATGGTTCTTCAATTCAGGGGCTGGAGAAGTTGGATTGGTGATTTTGCAGGCCCTGGTGACTTGTGTCCAACCATCGACATTCCGTTGGCACCCATCTTCTCCTCTGCTGGAGAGCTTGGTTGCTGCCAGAAGCATCTCATCAATGTACTTCTCACTGTCTTGAATGCTCCTCAGCCTCGACACCTCCTCTCTGAGTTCCTCCACTTGTTTCCTCAGAGCTTCAGCATGCAAGCACCCTGCACATGGAACCGGTCCTTCAAATGGCATTAGGACCTCTGTCTGGACCGAGGCAGAAGCTGTAATGGGGCAACAGCTTTAGCGATATGATTTTTCCCAGCCATTGTTTTGTTCGTGGAGCTTAGGTATCTGTTAAAGCAAAAGAGAGAGATCTACCAAGTACCAGCCGGTTTCCCAGCAGTCCTTTCAGAGAAAAAGCAGTGAAATCTCCTTAATTATATTCAAAATGTGCTGGTCCAATTCTCTCTGCTTTGTCAAATGGGGAGGTGCCCTATAAAGCAAGACTACTCGCTAGGGGTGGGTGGGAGTCGGGGTGGATAGGGAGGGAACACCTGATTAGGTGTTAGCAGTTCCCAAAGCTGAGGAGGTTACTGGAGTTCAACCACCTACTGTGCTCAAGGAAAGTCCCACTAAAGCACCAAAGAGAAAGTAACCTTGCTTTAAAAATGTACAAAAAAACCTTTTAAGAGCTCCCAGTCAGAGAGCTAACAATTTAATATAATAAAACAAACCCTTAAATCCTTACTGTTGGTTGATCTGGAGAGCTCCTGTAGGAAAGCCTGAACAGGGCAGGACACTGGAGCCTTTTATGCAGGCCCTCAGCTGCTCTCAGGTAATCAGGCCCACTAACTCCTGACTAGGTGTTAGCAGTTCCCAAAGCTGAAGAGGTTACTGGAGTTCAACCACCTACTGTGCTCAAGGAAAGTCCCATGTTGGTTGATCTGGAGAGCTCCTGTAGGAAAGCCCCTCCCACATTCAATATTTCCTCCTCCTCTCTCCTTCTCCCTCTCCACTTATATGGTCCAGCATCTGTCTCACTGTGTCTTTACCACCTCCCATCCAGCATCTCCCCCTCATCCCACCATGATCCAGCATCTCCTCCTCTCCCTCCCCTATACCCCTCTCACCCAGCATCTCTGTTTCTCTCTCCCCTGTCCTGCCCCCCTCCCCCAGGTCCAGAAAGTCTTCTCTGCTGCCCTTCTGCTCCAGCATGATGCATTCCCCCCCCCCCCCTTATTTCCCACTTGGCCAGTACTGCTCATCAAACCTTTCTTTTTCCCATGGTAGTGAGATGACTGTAATAATTAAAAAAAAAAAAAACCAGTGATAATGCATGCCTGCAACTTGCATCATCTGAGGAGACTACCACCCCTGTGATCTTCAAAGCTCTTCTGCATCCCACTTCTGTGGCAACAGGAAGCGTATGTTGGGGGTGGGCCATGGAAGAGCTTTGAAGATCTCAGCGAATGGGAGGTTTTGTAGATTGCACAGGTTACAGGCATGCAATATTGTTGGGTTTTTTAATTACTGAGGTCACCTCACCATCACATGAGAAAAAAAGCTTTGTGGGGAGACGCCAGCCAAGGGGGCAATAGGAAAGAGAGAGAGAGAGAAATGCTGGTTGGCAGGTGGCAGAACTAGACCGTACAGTGTATGGTTGTAAACAGATACTGTACACACAGCTTAAAAAACAGACTGTCCAGTTGAAAGCCAGGTGGTTGGTCACCCTAACAAAACCCTTCCTGCCTAGCCACCACCCTCTCTATTGTACATAATTCAATGCTGGTTATCCTAAGAATTTCCTAGTTCTTCGTCTGTTTTTTTATAATTCTTTCTTCCCTTCTCTAAGTTAAACTCCTTTTTCCATGTACTAACTTGAAACTAACTGTAAACCACCTTAACTATTAGATAAAGCAGTATATAAAAACAGCTAAATAAAATAAAATAAATAAATCCATCAATCCAAAAACTTACCGAATGCTTTGCAGAGATAACAGAATGGCTCACAAACCACAACCTCAAGATCAACCTCACGAAAACCAAAGCTATGTATGTAACAAAAACCAGAGCTTTACCCACCCACCATCAATTAAGATACAAGACACAAATATAAGTTAAAAACAAAATAAAATACCTCTGAGTTCTTATTGACCGTACCCTCAACATGACATCCCATATAAAATACATATCAAAAAGATCTTCTATAAACTCAAAATGCTGAAACAACTTCGCCCACTACTCTACCTCAACGACTTCAAATCTGTAGTTCAAGCAATCATCACATCCCATTTTGACTTTGCCAACACCACCCTACAGGGCATAACAAAACTAACCTTAAGACAACTCCAATTAGCGCAATACACTGCAGCCAGGATAACGATGAACATCAGTCCAACAGAACACATAACCCCCATACTAGACGACCTCCACTGGCTCCCCATACAAAGCCACATAAACTACAAAATACTTGTCACTACCTTCAAATTAATCAATAATATCACCCCCTCACACCTTTCCATGCTCATTCAAAAAGAAACCAACTGCCGCTCTCAACAAAATTGCAACAAAAACAGAATCTCTATACCACCAGACTTCAGGAAATCAACGAAGTCAACTAACAATAAAGTATTTTCCCACAATAACCCCATCCTCTGGAATGAGCTCTCAGATCACATAAGAGAGAGAAAAGATCTCAAAACATTCTGAAAATAACAAAAACCCATCTATTTTCCCTCCATTTTGGAACCCAAACCAAAAACAACTGTTCAAATCCCCCACACATCAACTCCACCCAGCTCACCACCCCACCACACACTAAATCATAAAAGGAAATGTCATACACTATATGAATGAAGTAAAGCCTTTAGTACAAACCTCTACAATTAGGAGAACACAAACTGTCCCTTCTAACTCACAAAAGAAAACCTCATGAACACCATCACTAAACTAAATACCACAACTTCCCACCTTGTTTATTTACATTTCTTATATACCGCCTTTCATGATATCAAGACGGTTTACATTGAACAAACTGAAATGACATTGAACAGGGCATTATAACTTTGGGATAACTATTTTACAGGGAACATGGGCAATGGAGGGTTAAGTGGCTTGCCCAAGACCACAAGGAGCACCTGTGAGACTAGAAACCCCAGTCCTTCCGGCCCAAGGTTGCTGTCCTTTGGTGGGATTTGAACCCCTGACCTTCTGGCCTGAGGTAACTTGCCCCAACCACTAGGCCACTCCTCCCTCCCTGCAGTCAGTCCCCCTGACCGACATCTGTAAGGCGGCCACGTGGTCATCTCCCCAGCACTACTGCCTCGACCTCCGCTCCCAGGAGGACTCGGCATTTGGCAGCACGGTCCTGGCCACCGCCCTATGGACCCCGCCGGCTGCACCATGATGTCTGACCCAAGGGCACATACCTGGACTCTGATGCAACTTATGCTCACGCTAACCATGTGGCACTGCCCTTTACTGCATTGCACGTTGTAAAGAACTCTTGCTCTGTTCTGATCCCTCACTAATTGCACTTGTTGCACTGTTCTTGTGTTGATTGCACAGTGGTTGTTGTTGATTTGCACGGTTGTGTTGATTGCACTTATGCACAATTTCCACACGTTGTTGTCATGTAATGTTCTTGACACGGTTTTTCAGTAAATAGCTACCTCCCTGTCGTAGTCTCGATTCATGCCTCCCTCCTCCACCTCAGCGCGCTGCGCGCAGCTAGTGAGTCACCATGTGTGGCTGATGAAATCCTGCGGTCCATGGAGAAAGCAAGGTTACTTACTTGTAACGGGGGTTCTCCGTGGACAGCAGGATGAGTCAGCCACACACTCCCTCCCACCTCCCCTGGAGGAGGTCCGCCTGATCGTCCGCTCCCTAGCCTTGTTGTCAAGCTTGGAAAAAGAACTGGCCAGGCTAGGGGGCGGAACCGGGAGGTGGGCTACCAGAGAAATTTGAGAGCACTTCCGAACCTGGTGCCGCCCGGAGGACAGGACCGCGCTGCCAAACGCAGAGTCCTCCTTGGAGCGGAGATCGAGGTAGTAGTGTTTCTGGAACGTGTGTGGAGATGACCACGTGGCGGCTTTACAAATGTCGAGCAGGGGAACGGCCCACAGGTTGGCCAGAAATGTAGCCATAGCCCGTAGGCGATGAGGACCTATTCTGCTCTGTGGCTGATTCCCTTGCTGGTCGAGGCAGAAGGCTATGCAGGAGGCCACCCAATGGGAAAGAGTCCGTTTCGTGACCGGAAAACCGGGTCTGACCTTGACCCCTGCCAAGTCCATTGACTGAAAACTGCTTTACCAGTACTTTCATCATTCATCCTCCCAATGATCAACCTCTCCCTCAAGCAAGGATACTTGCCACCAACACTCAAACACACACATATTCACCCAATATTAAAAAATAATAGCCTTGACAAAACCTCCCCCAACTCAGAAAGACCCATCTCTAGTATACCATTTTTGGCAAAACCTACTGAAAAAGTGGTCCAAACACAACTCCAGGACAACACTGAAACATTAGCCCCTCTTGATGACCAGCAATACGGTTTCTGACCGCACAATGGTGTGGAAACACTTCTCACGGTACTAATAGATACCTTAACACAAGGAATAGATGATACAAAACAAGCATTTATCCTCCTATTCTTAGACATCATGGCTGCATTTGATAGTGTAAATACCTTTTAATGTTATCAAGGCTCCAGCAGATAGGCTTAACAGCAACAGTCTTTAAATGGTTTGCTTCATACCTAAACGATAGAACTCAAACTGTACGAATCAACCAGCACACCTCGGAAACTTACAAGCAGGTGCAAGGACTCTCCCAGTGGTCTGCCCTCTCCGCCCTCCTCTTTAATATTTATCTGCAGCCCATCTGTTCAATCTTCACAAAACATTGCGCAAATTACATTTACACGGATGACATAATGATATACATCCCATTCAAATTACCAAACCTGCCCACTCAACGGCTCACAGACTGTGTTAATGTTTCACGATGGCTTATGTCCCATAACCTACACATCAATCAATCAAAACCTGAAGTTTTATTTGTTACCAGAAACCAAAACCTCATACCACCGTCAACAAATCTGGCTCCAGGACTCTGACATTTTAGTAAAGAAGGAAGTGAAATACCTAGGAGTCACCACAGACCAAACCCTAAGCATGCAAACACACATCAAGAATACAGTCATTAAAACACACTACAAACTCAAACTCCTAAAGCAGCTCCGACCCCTAATCCACCTACAGGACTTTACATCTGTAATACACGTGCTTATCACGCCTCACCTTGACTTTGCCAATACAATTCTTCAAGGAACATCCAAACACTCAATCAGAAGGCTCCAACTAGTGCAAAACGTTGCAGCCAGAACCATCATGAACATCAGCGCCATCGAGCACATCACGCCTACCCTCTACGAGCTACACTGGCTACCCATTCAAAGTAGAATAAAATATAAAATACTAGTAACAACCTTTAAAATGATCAACAACTTAGCACCCTCATTCCTTCATACGCTCATCAACATGGAAAAACTCAGCAGAAGCCAAAGGAGTAAAAATAATAACAAACTAGCATTTCCAAAGGATTTTAGAAAAAGCAAAAAAATGATACTCGCACTTTGCACCGAACCTCTGGAATAAGCTACCTGCCGAGCTCAGAGAGGTCAAGGAACTCAAAACATTCCACAAAAACCTTAAAACACATCTATTTATGCTACATTTTAGCCCACAAACTCCCTCACACAAAAGAACAGAAAACAATTCATCGCAATCTCACATCAGTCAGTCTCAGCAGACAATTTCCTCTTCAGCCTGATTGCCTCTCGCATTGCACGTATAGCTATATCCCCTGTACATAGTCGTTCTAAATGATCTTGTGGATCATGCATTGTAAATAGTTCCAACAGCATTAAAATAAGTGATTGGGTACTTACAGTACAACTCTCATTTTTGTTCCATGTAAATAGTGCCTGACACTTGGTAAACTGTTCTTACTGATGAGGTACAATGGTTATTGATGTTCCATGTAAACCGAACTAGGCACTCAGTAAACGGTTCCAAAAGTTTTAATGTAAATAGTTCCAAACAATTTTTAATGTAAATGAATGAGTACATGTTTGTACAATTCATATTGTTGTTCCTTGTAAACCGTGCTTGATACTTGGGAAAACACAGTATATAAATATATGCTAAATAAAATAAATAAATGAATAAAAACTGAAACCTGCCTATGTCATACCAAAACAAGCAAGCAGAATACAGAAAACTACTCATAATTCTAAATAGTTCAATACAGAGATGCTCAAAGAGAGATATCAAGCACTCTCTATCATGCTACATATTAATGTACGATAAATAAAGAAGAAAATGTTCCATGTAATTGTATATAGTTAAGAAAAAAATCATTCTATGTGATTGAATATTTACTTGTTCTGTGATATTCAAATTGTTGTTCAATGTAAACCACCTTTGATCCACCAGAAAAATGTGGTATAAAAATTTACAATAAATAAAAAAATAAATAAAATAAAAATAATGAGAGCAATTTCCAGAAACCATTTGTCCTGGTAAATGCCCAGCCCACTGTGGTTAAAAGTGCATGCTAATCTTTCTTCTCATTTGTGGGGCTGTCAGCACCTATTGTTTTGCTTTGAATGAAGCTGCCCCCTTACCGCCCACGGAATCTACCACTCTAGGCAACCGGCTAATTCACCTAATGGTTAAGTAGGCCCTGGGGAGGATACGAGTTATTGTAACTCAAGGTTGCTTTTAAATTGTAAAACACTCTGACACCCAAAGGGAAGAATGAAATGTCAAACAACTAATTCAAACTTTTATTACACTCAGTGCATGTAAAAGGTTTCTTTCCGCTGTGTATCATTTCATGCATTTTTAGAGATGACAACGGATTGAAACTTTTATTATACTCAGTGCATGTAAAAGCATTTCTTTCCGCTGTGTATCATTTGATGCCTTTTGAGAACCGATGACTGATTGAAACTTTTATTACACTCAGTGCATGTAAAAGGTTTCTTTCCACTGTGTATCATTTCATGCGTTTTTAGAGTTGACAACCGATTAAAACTTTTATTACACACAATGCATGTAAAAGGTTTCTTTCCGCTGTGTATCATTTCATGCGTTTTTAGAGTTGACAACTGATTGAAACTTTTATTACACTCAGTGCATATAAAAGGTTTCTTTCCATTATGTATCATTTGATGTCTTTTCAGGTTTGATGACAAGGTTTCTTTTCGTTATGTATCATTTGATGTCTTTTCAGGTCTGATGACCAATTAAAACTTTTATTACACTCAGTGCATGTAAAAGGTTTCTTTCCGCTATGTATCATTTGATGTCTTTTCAGGTCTGATGACCAATTAAACCTTTTATTACACTCAGTGCATATAAAAGGTTTCTTTCTGCTGTGTATCATTTCATGCCTTTTGAGAACCGATGACTGATTGAAACTTTTCTTACACTCAGTGCATGTAAAAAGTTTCTTTCTGTTATGTATCATTTGATGTCTTTTCAGATGTGATGACCGAGTAAAACGTTTATTACACTCAGTACATTTAAAGGGTTTCTTTCTGCTGTGTATCATCTGATGCCTTTTCAGCTGTGATGACCAATTGAGACTTTTATTATACTCAGAACATGTAAAATGTTTCTTTCTGCTGTGGATAAGTTGGTGGATTTTTAGTTGTGTCAAAGAGCATGAAAAGCATCTCTCCCTAATGAAGGTTTTCTGGTGCAATAGTAACTGATATTTCCTTTTAAAGCTTTTTCCACAGGCATCACACAGAAAGAATTTCTTCCCTTTCCTCTCTCCTTGGTGGAGTTTGGAAGTCATTTGGTCACTGTTACTATTCTGAAAAGTTCTCTCTACTCTCAGATGTCTCTGGAGCTCAGGGATGTCTGTGAGCTCCCTGTCACCTCTCTCACACTCAGTGACTCCGTCTGGTGAGTCTCCTACAGGATCTCTCTGTTCCTTCTGCAATTCCAACTGCTGATTCCTTGTGTTGCTCCTTTTGGTCCTCCAAGAAATGTCCCTGAAAATATTTCCTGAATTTCTTGGGATTTCTACTCTTTCTTCAAGATGTTCTTTTTTATTTTCTTCTTTCTTCTCTTCCTGGATGGTCTCAGTAACTGCTGGATATAAACAAAAGATATTAACCATAACATTCAGCCCCACTGTTCGCATTACAGAATCAGGCCCATACTGAACATACATAAAAATATCAAATATCATCAATTTTTGTGCTTGCTTCATCCACTGTTGAAGTCAGTATTCTATTGAGTTTTCTTATGGTTACTGATTAACATTTAGGTTCTATAAATGATTCTCAGAACTTGATTTGAGAATACTTTATAGCTGATTTATTATTTCCATTCTCTTATATACCGCGCTATTCTGCATCAGTGCGGTTTACATTGAACAAACTGAAGTTACATTGAACAGGGCATTATTGAACAGGGCATTATTTATACTTTGCTTGCTTATTTATTTATTTAAACATGTTTATGCCACCTTTCTACCATTCAAGGTGGTTTACATTTAACAGAGATTTAGCAGGGCTGTGGTGGATCTTAGCTGTACATAGAACTAAACATTGCAACAGTAGAACAACATAACATAGAACAATTCATAGTAACAGTAGAACAGTATATTTATTTATTTATTTAATACTCTTATATACCGCGCTATTCAACATCAGTGCGGTTTACATAGAACATCAATGAGAGTTTTACGGTGGGGGTTACACCGTTGATAACAGGGCATTCAACTTGGATAACATGTTAACTATTTTACACAAGAATACCAGAAAATATCATATATATAAACAGTAGATATTGTTCTCAACTATTTACAGTATATTATGAGTCAATAATAGTATTCATAGTTCTTGGCTATTCACATTGAGGTCATTCTGAGGCACAGATAGCAGGGATCCATCCCCACTATTCGTGCTGGCTCCTGGCCCTGTATAACTTCCCTGCCGGTTGTGCGGGGAAGTTAGATGGGGCGGGGAAGAGGCAGCACAGGGGCAGAAGTGGGCGGTCACCAGTCCTGGACATACAGGGCCGATTCTGATGTCGGCCTTATATGTACAGGGCTGGTGAATTGGCCGGGGAAGTTATTCTAATTAATTTAGGAGCTAAAATACCACATAGAAAGACAGCTAAGCTGAACCAACCATTCCTCCCCATAAAACGTGGACCATCTCTACATGTAAATAGTTCGCTCCCCTCACATAATGTATCTCGTATAATCCCTGTTTAATGTAAAACAATTCCTCTGTAATTGTTATATTGTTTGATGTAAACTGCTTTGGATAAAGGCGGTATAGAAAAACTGTTAAATAAATAAAATAAAATAAAATAAAATAAATAAATAAATAAATAAATATTCTACCTCCGAGGTACAATTGTAGCAGCGAAGTGCAAGCAATAAATAATACCAGGAGTCATTTGCAGGGTCCAAGCCAATTTATTGTGCACAGGCCCAGACAGGATCGTGTCCTAAAGAGACTGAGCAAAGAAGTACAGGAGCAAATTCCTTATATACATTTTTTAAACTTTGGTAGAGGCAAACTTTCTATTGGTCCCAAAGCCCCCTGCACCTATCCAATCGGGGACTCTCTCTGGGTCTCCCTCCCTGTTACCCCTTCTCAAACTGTTCTAACAAAGGCACAGTCTTCGATGTAGTTACATTTCTACTTCAAGGACATTTCTAGCTCAGAGAATGCAAGGTCAAAGCATAAAGAAATGGTTCAAACTTCCTAATAAGCATATTTTCTAACTCTGGTTCTTTTTCAGCACTAATCCTAGGTGGGGGTTGGCATCCAGGCCTAGTGTTCAGGCTATAGGCTATAGCCTACCACAATCCCCCTTTGATTATTCTCACCCCTATCAAAAGAGGGTGAGAAACAAATCACATATCATTCTCTCCTTAAACTGATGCTCCCTATTTGGGTAAGGCCTGATACTTCCACATAGCTAGTACCCTGGCTGCTGTTTTCCGCTCAACTGTACTGTCAATGATTGAAGTTACGCATCACAAGCATCAAAGTAAAGAGGAGCAGGTTTCGTGGAATCTGAGAGTTGTCGGGTGGCATTTAGGAGGGCCCCATCTTCGTTGTTCCATCGTAACTCTAAGACATAGTAAGTAGGGTTCTGATGTGGATTAAAACAAGTCTTAATCTTCCCTTTTGTATAGATGCTTAATTCTGTACCATTATACATACATTGGCTAACAGTACCAGTACAGCTATAGTAGGAATGGTAGAGTAGAGTTTGGGTGATTTTTGTCCCAGTTCGGGTAGTGGTTATACAAGCAGTACAAGGAGGTATGGCAAGGGTCATACTAAGGGGTCCTAGGGCTACCGCAAGGACAACATAGAAACATAAACATATCGTGGTTACGATATTTCACTGAGTCTGTTTAGTGAGTTCTCTTTTCCCACAGCTTTCACCGTACGTAGACCTGTCAGCTTCCAGTAGGTGACAGGAGTAGGGTTGTAGATTCTTCAAGCTTCTGCCGTACATGGACCTGCCAGCTTCCGGTAGGTGGCAGGAGTAGGGCTGTAGATTCTCACGACTGTGGTTGTCGTTGCAGCGTGAGTCACAGCGGCGACCCTGGGTGACTTGTTGAAGTCCAGAGATGAGGTTCAGTAGCTGCAGCTATCTTCACCCTGCTGTGGTGGATCCAAGGTTCTAGTTCCACAACCTTAACTGCTGTAGGGGTTGACAGTATGATAACATAAGGTCCTCTCCAGTGAGGTGCCAACGGTGTCTTCCGCCACTCTTTGATCCACAACGAGGTTCCAGGCTTAAAGGGATGGAGGGGTTCAGTCAGATTGATAGGCAGTTGTTCTTGTACCCAAGCATGGAGACCCTGCAAAACAAAACCTAGAGCCACTAGCTCTTGTCTAGTAATTTCGGACCCAATCTGATTCATGTCCCCCTTTATCCCCTGAATAATGGGTGAGGGTCTCCCATACAGAATCTCAAATGGGGAAACTCCTAATGACTTGGTGGGGGCTGACCGTATCCTGAGTAGGGCAATGGGAAGAACCTGGGGCCACTTCAATTGAGCTTCTTGGCAAAGTTTAGACAGCTGGGACTTCAGAGTGCGGTTCATACGCTCAACTTTTCCTGAGCTTTGGGGTCTATAAGCTGCGTGTAATCTCCACGATATCTGTAGAACCTGGGCTAATTGCTAAGTGACTTGAGATACAAATGAAGGACCATTGTCTGACCCTATGACTAATGATATACCAAACCGGGGAATGATTTCATGGAGCAGAACTTTGGTGACTTCCCTGGCTTTCTCTGTCCTAGTGGGGTAGGCTTCTACCTACCCGGAAAATGTACAAACCAAGACAAGCAGGTAATGATATCCATTTGCATGTGGCATTTCAGTAAAGTCCACCTGGATATTTCCCATGGGGGTAACTCCTACTGACTGAACTCTCGGGGGCAGATTAGGACCTTGTCGAGCATTGTTTCTAGCACAGGTTAAACATCTACGAGCTACTGATGCTGATGTTGTTGTTGTTAAGTGCCGTCGAGTCGGAGTCGACTCATGGCGACCCTCTGGATAGCTATCCTAAATTGTGTTCGGTCTTCAGTCAGGCGGCTCATTGTTGACAGACTGGTACCCGTAGCTGCTGTTATTGTAGCAATCCATCTCATTGCTGGCCTTCCTCTTTTGCGTTGACCTTCTATCTTGCCAAGCATGATGTCTTTCTCTAATGATCTCTCTCTTCGCATGATGTGTCCGAAGTATGAAAGTCGAAGTCTTGTCATCTGAGCTTCTAAAGAAAGCTTAGGTTTGATCTCTTCTAGTACCGACTGGTTTGTTCTTCGGGCAGTCCATGGTATACACAGTATTCGCCGCCAGCACCATAATTCAAAGGCATCAATTTTCTTCCTGTCTGTCTTTTTCACTGTCCAGCTTTCACATCCATATGATGTTATTGAAAATACCATGGCTTGAACAAGTCGAATCTTTGTATGGAGAGAGACATCTCTGCTCTTGAGAATCTTATCTAGGTCTTTCATAGCCATTCTGCCAAGAGCAATGCGTCGTCTGATTTCTTGACTGCTTGTTGCTTCTTTATTGATAGTTGATCCAAGTAGGTTAAAGTTGTTCACGATTTCAATTTCTTCTCCTTCAACGATGAACCTGTTGATTATGCCAGTTGTCATGATCTTTGTCTTCTTTACATTAAGGTGCAGGCCCATTTTGAGACTATGTTCTTTGATTGTGAGAAGCAAATGTTTCAGATCATCTTCGCTTTCAGCCAGTAATGTGGTATCATCAGCATAGCGAAGGTTGTTGATGAGTCTTCCACCAATCTTCACACCTCTGTTATCTTCATACAGTCCTGCTTCTCTGATGATTTGTTCTGCATATAAATTAAACAGGTAGGGGGAAAGTATGCAGCCTTGTCTTACACCTTTGCTTATTTTAAACCATTCTGTTTTTCCTTGTTCCGTTCGAACTGTTGCTTCTTGAGTAATGTACAGATTACGCAAGAGAACGATCAGGTGTTCTGGTATACCCATGCTTCTTAATGTGGCCCAGAGTTTCTCATGGTTTACACAGTCAAAAGCCTTGCTATAGTCGATAAAGCACAAATAGATATCCTTTTGGTATTCTTTAGTCTTTTCAAGTATCCATCTCACATCCGCAATGATGTCTCTCGTTCCTCGCCCTTTCCTGAACCCTGCTTGCACTTCAGGTAGTTCTTGTTCTAGGTATGGCTGTAGTCTCTTTTGAATAATCTTCAGTAGAATCTTGCTGGCATGTGGGATCAGAGCGATTGTGCGATAATTTCCACAGTCAGTTGGATCACCTTTCTTTGTTGTTAAGTGCCGTCGAGTCGGAGTCGACTCATGGCGACCCTCTGGATAGCTATCCTAAATTGTGTTCGGTCTTCAGTCAGGCGGCTCATTGTTGACAGACTGGTACCCGTAGCTGCTGTTATTGTAGCAATCCATCTCATTGCTGGCCTTCCTCTTTTGCGTTGACCTTCTATCTTGCCAAGCATGATGTCTTTCTCTAATGATCTCTCTCTTCGCATGATGTGTCCGAAGTATGAAAGTCGAAGTCTTGTCATCTGAGCTTCTAAAGAAAGCTTAGGTTTGATCTCTTCTAGTACCGACTGGTTTGTTCTTCGGGCAGTCCATGGTATACACAGTATTCGCCGCCAGCACCATAATTCAAAGGCATCAATTTTTCTTCCTGTCTGTCTTTTTCACTGTCCAGCTTTCACATCCATATGATGTTATTGAAAATACCATGGCTTGAACAAGTCGAATCTTTGTATGGAGAGAGACATCTCTGCTCTTGAGAATCTTATCTAGGTCTTTCATAGCCATTCTGCCAAGAGCAATGCGTCGTCTGATTTCTTGACTGCTTGTTGCTTCTTTATTGATAGTTGATCCAAGTAGGTTAAAGTTGTTCACGATTTCAATTTCTTCTCCTTCAACGATGAACCTGTTGATTATGCCAGTTGTCATGATCTTTGTCTTCTTTACATTAAGGTGCAGGCCCATTTTGAGACTATGTTCTTTGATTGTGAGAAGCAAATGTTTCAGATCATCTTCACTTTCAGCCAGTAATGTGGTATCATCAGCATAGCGAAGGTTGTTGATGAGTCTTCCACCAATCTTCACACCTCTGTTGTCTTCATACAGTCCTGCTTCTCTGATGATTTGTTCTGCATATAAATTAAACAGGTAGGGGGAAAGTATGCAGCCTTGTCTTACACCTTTGCTTATTTTAAACCATTCTGTTTCTCCTTGTTCCGTTCGAACTGTTGCTTCTTGATCAATGTACAGATTACGCAAGAGAACGATCAGGTGTTCTGGTATACCCATGCTTCTTAATGTGGCCCAGAGTTTCTCATGGTTTACACAGTCAAAAGCCTTGCTATAGTCGATAAAGCACAAATAGATATCCTTTTGGTATTCTTTAGTCTTTTCAAGGATCCATCTCACATCCGCAATGATGTCTCTCGTTCCTCGCCCTTTCCTGAACCCTGCTTGCACTTCAGGTAGTTCTTGTTCTAGGTATGGCTGTAGTCTCTTTTGAATAATCTTCAGTAGAATCTTGCTGGCATGTGGGATCAGAGCGATTGTGCGATAATTTCCACAGTCAGTTGGATCACCTTTCTTTAGTATTGGTATAAACACAGATCTTTTCCAGTCAGTTGGCCATGATGTTGTCTTCCATATTTCTTGGCAGAGCCTTGTAAGTACGGTAACAGCTGCATCAGACTGCTGCAATACTTCTATGGGAATGCTATCAATGCCTGGTGCTTTGTTCTTTGATAAGGCTTTCAATGCTGCTTCAACTTCTTCTTTCATCACCAATGGTTCCTGATCATAAGGTATAGGTTGAAACGGCTGTTGGTCCACTTGATCTTTATCATATAAAAACTCTGTATATTCCTTCCACCTTTTCTTGATCTTCTCAGCATCATTCAACATAGAACCTTGAGCATCTTGTAACATTCCAATTCGAGGCTGGAACTTTTTCTTTAACTCTCGCAGCTTTAGGAAAGCCGATCTTGTTCTTCCTCTAATAGTTTCTGCTTCTATTTCCTTGCAAGTGTCATTGTAGTACTTTTCCTTGTCCTGTCTTGCTGCACGTTGGAAATCTCTGTTGAGTTCTGCGATTGTCTTTCTTTCTCCTTTGGCTTTAGCTTCTCTGCGTTTCTGGGCAATTTTCAGAGTTTCTTCCGTCATCCATTTTGGCCGTTTTTGCTTTTTCACCTTTTGTAGAGACTTCTCGCTTTCTTCCAGCACAACCTTCTTGATGTCATTCCATAACTCTTCCGGAGCTCTGTCATTTGTATCTAAGGCAGCAAAACGATTTTGCAGGCAGTCTTTAAATTCCAGTGGTATATTCTCAAGGTCATATTTTGGTGCAATCATGAGTGGTTTGCTCTTTTTCAACTTTAGCTTGAGTTTGCATACTAGTAGTTGATGATCTGTACCACAGTCAGCTCCAGGTTTTGTCTTTGTTGATGTTACAGAGCTTTTCCATCGTTGACTTCCACAGATGTAGTCAATTTGATTTTTATACAATCCATTGGGTGAAGTCCATGTGTACAGTCGTCGCTTGTGTTGCTGAAAGAAGGTGTTTGAGATGAATAGATCATTGGTCTTGCAGAATTCTATCAATCTTTCTCCAGCTTCATTTCTGTTGCCAAGTCCATATTTTCCAACTACTTTGCCTTCTTCTTTGTTGCCAACTTTTGCGTTCCAGTCACCCATGACTATCAGGATATCCTGTTTGCATGTTCTGTCAATTTCAGCTTGTACTTGTTCATAGAACTCTTCAATTTCATTCTCTTCTGCAGCTGTTGTTGGGGCATATACTTGAATTATAGTTGTGTTGATAGGCAATCCTCGTAGACGAATAGAGATTAAGCGTTCGCTGACTGCACTGTATTTCATTACAGTTCTTGCAAGTTTCTTCTTTATTATAAATGCAACACCATTTCTTCTTTGTCTTTCATTTCCAGCATAGTAGACCATGTGATCATCTGATGCAAAGTGCCCGATGCCAGTCCATTTCAGTTCGCTGACACCCAACAGATCAAGTTGTACACGTTCCATTTCATTCTTGACCACTTCCAACTTCCCTTGGTTCATGCTTCGTACCTTTCTTTAGTATTGGTATAAACACAGATCTGATAGGGGTCCTAATAATGAGATACAGAAATGAGGTCTAAGGGCTCTCTCCATGGCCGTTTTCCCATAGTGAGTAGCCTGGTGGAAAGTCTGAACGAAAGCTGGACCTAATGCTTCCAGGATTACAGTTGGACCCGGAGGCTGGCTAACTTCAGGCGGTGGCAGCACTATCCATCCGGTCTCTGATAACATTCCCCCTTCCTTTTGACAAAAATAGTCTAACTCTCTACCTATTTCCCAGTGAAACCTCTCCTTCTCCTGCCTGGTGTCCTCGGCAGTGCATCAGTGCCCATACATCATCTAGCAGTGTCATTATCTCGGGACCATACTTAATAGACTTATTAATCCTCGTTCCTTGTACAGGGCTCCATGGGCGTGTAATGTTGTAAAGGCATACTTAGAGTCTGTGTATACATTCAAGCGGAGCCCCTTCCCTATTATCAGTGCTAGTGAGAGCTATCAACTCAGCCTTCTGCGCTGAGGTTCCCGGGGCCAAAGCTGACGATTCGACCAACATGTCCAGGGTCACTACTGCATAACCAGCACAGCGTTGTCCGTTGATGAGAAGACTACTTCCATCCACGAAGAAAGTCCGTTCGGGGTTATTCAATGGGAGATCAGTTAAATCCGGGCGACTAGAGAACACAGTGTCCATAATTTCCAAGCAGTCATGGTCAGGGGGACCTGAGCCAATTGGCAACAACGTGGCAGGATTCAAAGCCTGACTGACGGTCAACTGTAATCTGGGATTTTCGCATAACATGCTTTGGTACTTCAACATTCATGAATTGGTGAACCAGTAATTCCCTTTATGTTCCATGAGGGTCAAGACAGAATACGGTACTGTAACTTGGAGGTTCTGACCCAGGGTGAGCTTGTTGGCTTCACTCACCAGGAGGGCTGTAGCTGCAATGGCTCTCAGGCAGGGGGGCCATCCTTTTGCGACAGTATCCAGTTGTTTTGATAAATATGCTACGGGTCGCTGCCAAGATCCAAGAGATTGAGTCAACACCCCCAAGGCATTTCCCTGTGACTCATGGACGTATAGGCGAAATGGTTTCTGTACATCTGGCAAACCCAGAGCTGGTGATGACATTAATGCTGTTTTCAGAGATCGGAAAGCTGCATCCTGTTCAGGTCCCCATTCCAGGGGAGACTACTCTATTCCTTTGGCCAACAGTGCAAAGTTGGGTATCCATATTCGACAATAGCCTGCAGCTCCCAGGAAAGCCCTCACCTGCTTCCTTGTGTTTGGGGTAGGGATGCAGCACACAGCTTCCTTACGCTCTGGTCCTGGCTGCCGAATCCCACTGGACAGATGGAATCCTAGATATTTAACCTCAGTCTGGCACAACTGAGCCTTGGCCTTTGAGACTTTGTATCCGTCATCATTCAGGTGGTGCAAGAGATCACTAGTGGCATGCATACATTCACTTCTAGAGTTGGTGGCTATCAGCAGGTCATCCACATATTGGAGAAGGACTCTTTTTCCTGGAGTAACCGAGTAACTTGAAATGTCCTGGTTGAGGGCTGCACTGAAGAGGGTAGGTGAGTTTTTGAATCCTTGTGGTAGTGCAGGTGAGTTGATCACGCCTTCCTGTGGTAGGGTCTTCCCACTCAAAGGCAAACAGAAGTTGGCTGGCTGGTGCCAGACGTACACAGAAGAAAGCATCTTTCAAATCCAGGACGGTGAAGTGAGTAGCCTCGGCGGGGATCAGTCCCAGGAGAGTGTAAGGATTTTGTACCACTGGATGTATGGTTACAACTGCATTATTCACTCGCCTCAAATCCTGCCCTGGACGGTAGTCTCCCATCCCTGGCTTCTTGATTGGGAGGAGGGGGGGGGGGTATTCCAGGGTGATTGGCACTTCTCTAAGAAGTCCATACTTCAATAATTTCATTAGATGACAGTGAATGCCTTCAATCACTGGTTGTGGAAGAGGATACTGTCTCACATGCACCGGTTCCGCTCCTGGTTTGAGGGTGACGAGAACAGGTGCTACATTTTTTGCTAGTCCCGGAGGATTATTAGTCCCCAATTTTCATACTGACCATAGGCTCCTGAGGACCCAGAGGAAACTTGGAGCCCGGTCTGGCCTAGTCTTCATCCGAATTGTAGCCCCCTTCAGCCGCCACTCCCTCTATAGCTGCTTCTTCTCGTTGAAACTGTTTATAATGTATCCCTCCATGGCACTGGAACCGTCCCCCTGCTCTCCCAGTGCTCCCTCCTCCCCTCTGGGGGGCGGGGTCGAGGTGCGGGCATTCATTTTTCCAATGTCCTTTTTCTTTACAGTAGGTGCACTGATTCACGCTTACCGGGGGCCGGCCATTTCCTCGGCCCCTTCCACGTCTTCTGGTCCTTCTATTAGGAAAACCACCCTCTTGTCGTTCAACTAAAGCTGTTGCAAGGAAATCAGCTTTCTTCTTTATCTTACGTTCACTTTCCTTCTGAAGCTCTTGATCACGGTTCACAAACACTTTCTGTGCAACTTCCATTAGCTGTGCTGCATTCATGCCCGCAAATCCCTCTAGCTTCTGCAGTTTTCGTTTGATGTCTCCCTGGGACTGATCCACAAAGGTCGCATTCACCATGCGCAAATTTTCTGGGGCTGCTGGATCATATGGGATGTATAGTCTATAGGCTTCAGATAATCGTTCATAGAAAGCCGCTGGGTTCTCATCTGGACGCTGGATGACTTCTGCTATTTTTCCAGTATTCATAGCTTTCTGGCCTCCTTTCTTCAGGCCTTGTAGCAGGGCTAGGCGGAACCTAGTGAGGGCCACCGCCCCCTCTACACTGTTGGGATCCCACTTAGGATTATCATTTGGGAAAGCTGCAGCGGCTGCTTGCTGGGGATTTAGGCCTGCCCCTCCTACGGGATTCTCTTCAAACCATCGAGTGGATGCTTGCGCAATTCGCGCTCGCTCCTCGGTACTAAAGAGAGTGGACAGGAGCTGGAGACAACTGGACCAGGTAGGCTGATGGGTCTGCATTATACTAGTCATTAATTCAATCAGATCGTGGGGTTTCTCAGTATAGAAAGCATAATGCGTCTTCCAATTCAGTAAATCGGTGGTGGAGAAGGGCACATAAACAAGACTAGTGGGTCCCACCACCACCTGGACTTGTTCATCAAGTGTAGGTAGGCCTGAGACTTGTCGCAATGGCATCATGTGACTTCCCTTTCGGCCCGCAGCCGTAATTCTAAAATCATAAGGTGGTCGGGATCGTTGAGATTCCGTTTCCTGAGGTGGGGTGTCCGCAGTGAGTGACCCTGAACTGGTAAACAAATCCCTGCTTGTGGCGTCTTCACTGAACTGGGGCCCTCCCGAAGCGCTTGGGCCGGAGTCAGGGCTTCCGGCAGGAAAAAGGAGCGCGTCCTTCGGCCGCGGAGGCAACCGGAGGGATACTTGGGGTAAAACTGCAGGGATGGATTCCTCTGGGACATACTCTGGTCGGGGTGGTGGCGGAACCGAAGGGACTGGCCTGTAGAGAAACTGGGACAGACGGGATTGGATATCTAGAGATTCTGGGGCTGAATAAACAGGCAGTTTCTTTTCCCCAGGCTCCCGGGCCCCCCTTGTGGTTGCTACAAATATCCTACACTGTTCCTCATGACAGTGCTTCATCCAGGAAGGCTCTTTTTCACAAATACCAAACCAGGAATCTATATATGGGAACTGGTCAGGATGGTCTTTTCGTACAATCTGGTGAACTAAGGATATTATACTAACATTAAAGGTACCCTCACGGGGCCATGAAATGACCAGTACAGGCCCCTCCCTTTCACAGAGCATTTCTAATCGGGACGGAGACATTTTTATTCCATTGTCTCCGGCAAATCCCTTAATGAAATTCTTGATCATACATTTCAACGGAGTTTGCGTGGACTCCGACCCTCCCATAATGATGTACACAAAAACAGACAGTAGGGGCAGGTAGTCGGGCTGCAGGTAAGGGGTCCGTACAGCCCTAGAAACAAATGCGTAGACAAACACCAAACGCTTCCTCCTTTTCGCGACCTGGGCGCGGTCGCCCAGCCAGGAACTGCGCTAATCAGGAGTCTGCACTTGCTTGGTCTGTATTTTAAGACCTCTCATTCACACACAATCAGACATGCTAGCAAAAATAAACACTTTCCTCCTCCCTTGGTCCGTACTCGGACCTCTAAGCCGTTCAGGTTTCCCCCATAAATCAGAGAATAAATAAATAAATAAATAATAATAATAATATAACAGGAACAGTTGACGTAGAAATACAGGCAGGGCTGAGATATAACCAGCAAACTAATATAACAGGTACAGGTGAAGTAACAATACAGGCAGGGCAGAGATATAACTAAAACAGTTGAGGAGATCCGAAGGGGTTAATAAAAACGTAAAGGATACTGACACTTTCCAGAGACATTCCTTTCTGCAGGCTGTGTGAAAGACACAACCCTTTTACCTCTGCTTGCTGGAGATACCATATCTCATGCTGTGCTGAAAAATAGAATCACTGAAACAGCTCGTCCTCGCTGTGCTGTTAAACTCGATTCCTTAAAGTGACTCCTGAGGTTTTTCAGTACTGTTCCTTAATCGGTAAACTGTTTCACAAATTACCCAACAGAATAATCTTATATTATACCAGAAGGGAAATCCGTGGTTAGACAACAGACAGAGGGTGCGGGTGATCGGACTGCCGGTAAGGGGTCCGGGCAGCCCTAAAAACAGAGGGAGACACAAACACCAGACGCTTTTTCAAGACCTCTCACTCAAACACAGAGAGGTATGCCGGCAACATTCCAAAATTCCCAGGCCTTACTGACTAACCAGAGGGCGATAGTTTCGGTCTCGCGCATACTCATGCAAGACGTACTAGGACCGCCCAGAGAGCTGATCAAGCTCTCATTTCCAAATACCAAGTTTCAAATTCCAAGTTGCAAATTGCAGCAAATTGTAAACAAATTTCCAAACTAACTGACTGAGTAGCAAAGAAAATTCTACTCACCGGATCCGGTACCAAGTACAAAAACAGGTAATAGTTTGAATCCCGGACTCCCCTCGGGGTCGGAGGTGTTGGCCGGCCGGACCCAGCAATCCACCGAGGCAAGGAGGAAGCCTTTCCGATGCAAGAGGACCGGTGGCACCTGAGGTTTCCCCTGCAGTCGGCCAGACACGATTCCAGCCGGACCAAACCTTGAGGTGGTAAAACGTGGTATATTCACTTGAATACCATCCACTACTCGCACTTCCCGGCCAAACGCACCAGGAACTGTAGCAGCAAAGTGCATGCAATAAATAATACCAGGAGTCGTTTGCAGGGTCCAAGCCAATTTATTGTGCACAGGCCCAGACAGGATCGTGTCCTAAAGAGATTGAGCAAAGAAGTACAAGAGCAAATTCCTTATATACATTTTTTACACTTTGGTAGAAGCAAACTTTCTATTGGTCCCAACGCCCCCTGCACCTATCCAATCGGGGACTCTCTCTGGGTCTCCCTCCCTGTTCCCCCCTCTCAAACTGTTCTAACAAAGGCACAGTCTTTGATGTAGTTACATTTCTACTTCAAGGACATTTCTAGCTCAGAGAACGCAAGGTCAATGTAAGCATAAAGAAATGGTTCAAACTTCCTAATAAGCATATTTTCTAACTCTGGTTCTTTTTCAGGACTAATCCTAGGTGGGGGTTGGAATCCAGGCCTAGTGTTCAGGCTATAGGCTATAGCCTACCACAGAATAACTCTCCCTAGGTGTTTTTTTTTTGTGGTGTCAGTGCACGGAAGGGGTTGGGGAGGTAAAGGTAATGCCCCGCAGCCTGACCCAGGCATTAGGAGGCCAGATTGGGGATCGGGCTGCGGGGAATTATCTTTGTTGGGTCGCGGCCCGCATCGTGGTTTTTAAATGGAGCCACGGTGCCATGGCAATGAATGGGATGCCATGGTGCCACAGCTGAATTAAAAAGCCCTGGCTGAGTTAGCCAGACTATCGCTGTACGTGCAGGTTCGGACTGAATCACAGTCCCGGCCTGCATGTACAGGCCTGTTTGCAATTCTGATCCCACAGGGTTAGATGTGCCCCGCTGGATCAGAATCGTGAACTCCTTTGTACGTCCAGGTCTGCTCGGATGTACAAAGGAGTCGTACGTTGTGATCAGAATCGGGCCCATTGTGATAGGTTGTCATAATAGCATTGGATTGTGTTAACAGTTCCAAATATGGTTTGTATTCTTCTAAGAAGATGAGCGTCTTAAGTTTTTTAAGAATTCTTTTGTTTCAGTGCATGCTCATAGCTTTGATGGTACAGAATGTGGGTGCAAATAATGATAGTGGACGGCTGCATATAGATTGCTTACTCTTTAGCTTCCGGGGGGGGGGGAATTGCGAGTAGGTTGATGGAATTATTTCTTCTTTAACTTTTGAGAGCAGGTTCTGGAGGCTGTTGGCTGAGTCATTGTGTACGATTTTGAAAATTGTGGTAAGTGCCTTGAACTTGATTCTGTGTAGTTTCTCGAAATGGGTTAGTTTTGCGCATACTATGGCAGTCGTGGACCTCACTTCTAGCCAGGGTATGTGAAGTATGATCTTAGTTTCACAAATTTACTACTAATGCTCGGCATAATACTTGCAACGTACCAAACAGAGCCTCCTACTGGAGTTCATAACATGTAACATGTATGGGTAGTTTGTCAAGATGTGCTTGGAAATTCTTCTTTATCAGGTCTGTGGCTCCCAGGACAAAGGAAAATATTTCTGTATCTTTCTGCCACATTTTCTTGGATTCTGCCTGCACTTTTTGGTACTTCAGGATCTTCTGCCTCTCCACGCGATTCACAGACTAATCACTTGGTACCGACACTTCTATTATCAATGCCATTCTGATATTCTTCTCCCTTACCACTATGTCAGGTCTCCTGCAATTCAGTTTCTTATCCATCGGAATGGGAATATTCCAGGTGATCGTAACCTCTTCATTCTCTGTATTCACTCAGAGTCATGATCCCAGTGCTTTTCAGGGACAGTCATGTTGTAGTGTTTATAGAGTTTCCAGTGGAGGAGGCATGGTACTTTGTTGTGCCTTTCTGTATTGAAATTTTCCACCATCAAAACTTCACAGCCTGCTATTAGGCGAGTCACCATTTCCAGCTCTTGCTGTGATGGGAAGCCAGTGTAGCTGGATCAGTATAGGAGTTATATGGGCTCAGCGAGGGGCTCCATAGATTATTCATGTAGTTGTGTTCTGTGCCATATATAAAGGGTGGAGAGTAGTTTTCTGGAGACCATGGTAAATGATGTTGAAGTAATCTAATACTGGAGTGATCATGGCTTGGCAGACTGTCTGAAATAATTCTGCGGAGAGGAGGGGGCGGAAGTGTTTTAGAGTTCTTAGTTTGTATTAGACAGCAGAGGTTGTTCTTTTTATGTGTGATTGGAAACTCAGTTGTTGGTCAATAGTGACTCCTAGGTATTTTGTTTCAGTTTTAACTCTGTTTGTTATATTGTTAAGTTTCAGTGTTGATGGGGGATGAAGGCTGGGTCAGAAGTCATGTATAGTGCTTCAGTTTTGTCTATATTTTTTTATTTGTATTTATTTATTTGTTACATTTCTATACCGCCCCTTCCAGAGATCAGGGGTGGTTTACAAGGAACTTAAAAAACAGGTACATGAAACAAGAATACAACTTTTTGCAGGTAACTTGATTTGCGGGTAGGGTCAGTGGGTTGGAGGTTACAATTTTTTAGAAACTATGTACAACTTGGCTATATACAGGAATTTTCATGCTCACATTTGCTTTGCACTGCCCTTATCTTGGTTGGGTGAGCTGCCTCTGTGGTGCGTGTGTGTTTTTTGTTCCGTAGTTCATGGTAAAGAGGTGAGGTTTTAGTTGTTTTCTCAAATCTTTGAGGTCTTTTGTTGTGCGTATGTGTAATGGGAGGGAGTTCCAGATGCTGGGTGCAGCATAGGAGAATGCTCTGGAGCTGGTGGTTTGTTTTGTTTTGTGGATGGAGGGTGGGATTATTAGAGTGGGTGGCATTCTCCCTGCATGTTCTGTTGTTTGTTGGGGTGTGGAGGAGGGTTGAGAGAAAAGAGGGAGCAACATTGTTGATGAGTTTAAATGATGTTACAAGTAGTTTGTATCTGATCTGGCTTTCCTATTGGGAGCCAGTGTAGGGTATATAGGAGGGGTGTGACATGGTCAGTTAGTCTGGCTTTGCAGGTGATCTTGGCTGTGATATTTTGCATTCATTGGAATATGTGTAGACTCTTTGTCGGAGGACCCTGCAACAGGCTGTTGCAGTAGTCGAAGTGGCGGGTGATGATGGATTGAATGACCACTCTGAAGTCGTTATCTTCAAGGAGAGGTCTTAGTTGTTGTATGGATTTTAATTTGTATAGGATTGTTCTGGCTGTTCGTTTCAAGTGGGGTACCATGCTGAGAGAGGTATCTAGGATTACACCGAGGTATTTAACGTCTTGCTTGAATGGGATTGTGGTATTGTTGATGGTGATTTATTTATTTATTTATTTATTTGTGTGCTTTTCTATACCGCCTCTTCCAGAGATCAGGGGCGGTTTACAAGGAACTTAAAACAATAATATAGCAATAACAGTGCAATATTGCATTACATTAAACATTAGGTGAACATAACAGTGCAATATTGCATTACATTAAACATTAGGTGAACATAAAACTAGATTACATAAGAACTAGGTTACATGGAAAACAATGTGTGGGTTATTAATATAAAAGGAAACATAAAACTATGTTACAAAGAACCAAAAAGTAGCTTTACATGGTTAGCAAGAGATTATAATAGTTATTTGCGATCATAAGTACAGTGTTGGGAGTAGGCTAACATGGGTGGATATGAAAATGGAATTATGTGGGGTAAACTAGTGTTTGGTTTGTTGCATGTTTTTGTGTAGTAAATTTGATTTCAGGTTGTATGTTGCTATAGTGTTGACTAAATAGGTAGGTTTTAAGTTCCTTCCTGAAAGTTGTAAGATCTTTAATCTCTCTGAGGTTTAGTGGCAGTTTATTCCATTGGCTGGGAGCATAATATGAAAAAGCAGTGTTGGTGGTTATTTGTTTTGATTTTGTCACTGCAGTGGGAATTAATAGCATGTTGAGGTTAGTTTTTCTTCTGATTCTGTTTTCTTGTGGGGTTTGGAGTAGAGTGGCCAACTGTGATGGGGCTAGGTCATTAATGAGTTTAAAAGTGGTGACAAGTGTTTTATATTGAATCCTACTATAGATAGGAAGCCAGTGGAGAGCGTATAGGATAGGAGAGATGTGATCGAATATTTTAGCTTTCATAATGATTCGAGCAGTGACATTCTGAGCTCTTTGAAGGATGTGTAAATTCTTTTTGGATGTTCCTTGGAGTATGCCATTGCAGAAGTCTAAATGTGGCATAATGAGAGCCTGGACAACTGTTCTGAAATCGTTGATGTCGATGAGGGGTCTGAGTTGCTGTATGGTTCTCAGTTTGAAAAATATAGTTTTGGCAGTCTGTTTTATGTGGTTGGTCATGCTTAGGGTTTTGTCTAGTGTAACTCCAAGGTATTTAATTTCAGACTTGACTGGGAGAGTAATGTTCATAAGGTTGATGGAAGTTGGAGGGGTGAAGGTGGTACTTCTGGTTACGAAGAGTGCTTCGGTCTTTTTGAAATTGATATCCATATGGATTGAGTGGAGCCATTTTTCAGCTTCAAAGAGGCAGGTGGCGATTTTGTTGAAATTAAGGTTAGCTATGTCTAACGGGGCGAACAGCATGATGTCGTCTGCATAGATAAAATATTTTAGATTGTGGCGTTGAAAGATTGTACAGATAGGTTGTATATAAAGGTTAAAAAGTAATGCAGAGAGTGAGGATCCTTGTGGGATACCACGTTCTTGGGGGAATGGTAGTGAGGGGGAATGGTCTAAATGGACATATTGGAAGCGATGGCCTGGGGTAGGGTTGAGTCTTGGTTTCTTGATGGTCAGGTTGTGTGCGTTGAACCATTTGCTTCCGTCAAACATTTCTGCAGGTATGAGAGATCTGGAAGGAGGAGGGTGATGGGGTGAAGAGTATTACATCATCAGTGTAGATTCTGTATTGTATCTTGTGGGCCTTAAATATTTGACATAGTGGTTGGATAAATAAATTAAAGAGGAGGGCTGAGAGGCTTGAGCCCTGAGGTACTCCAGTTTGTTGGGTGAAGGGGTTAGATGATTTGGTCCCACATCTTACTTGCTGTTTACGGGATTCAAGATAGGATTGGAACCAGATGAACATGATATCTTGGATGCCAATTTCTGAGAATTTCTGCAGCAGTCGGTGGTGTGGTATACAGTTAAACGCAAAGGTGAGATCAAGGAATATAAGGATAAAGCTGTTGTTGGTGTCTTGTGAGGAGAGTATCTGGTAGAGAGGTAAGGAGGATTTCAACCCCATGTTATTGTCTGAACCCATGTTGATAGGGGTCAAGGGGCACATGGTTTTGGAGTTGCGTGAGAACAATCCTTCAATTAGCTTCATTATTAAACGGGATGCTTGAAATAGGTCTGTATGAACTTGGGGATGTAGGGCCCAGATCTGGTATTGATTTGCAACATTGTTGAAGGTAAACTTTATTCACACACATTTCACACATATTCAGCTTAGGTATGATGTTTGCTTATAACAACTTGCTATTTTTTTCAAGGGTTTAGGATTGAGGATCCTTTTATCAAAGTATGCTACACAGTTAGTGCGGGTTTTGGATTGTGAAAAGTATATGCTGAAGCCTGCAGTAACTGATAGTGAGGTCCCAACACAGTGCAAACAGATTTCCGTGTTGTGAATTGCATGTTGGGTGGTAAATGGTAGTTTAGGGACAGTTCATGTGCAAACAAAACTATAGCAGTCAAGGATGAAGTGCGGTACCTGGATAGAGCTCTGAACCTAAAATCTCACATTACCAAAACTGCGGCAAAAGCCTACCACCGATTGAGGATCATCAGAAAACTCAAACCAATCCTTAACCAAGACCACTTTCGCACAGTTTGCCAAGCAGTCATCACCCCACTGCTAGACTATGGAAACTCGTTATATCAAGGCCACCCCCAACAGACTATTCACCCACTTCAAATGGTGCAGAACACTGCAGCACGAATCATCACGGTCACTGCAAGATCTGAAGACATCACACAACAGCTACACTGGCTCCCGATAATTGCAAGGACAAAATTCAAAACAATCCTAGCATCTTAAAAATCTTCCACCATTGCTCAGCAGATGCGCTCCAGGATATAATAACCAGAGATGTCAGTAGTAGACCAAGAAGAACCAATAATGGCAACAGGATCAGCACACCCGCAGGCTATCACAAGACTAAGCAAGCAACATCTAAGAGAGCTCCCTCGCTACTGGCGCCTGCATTATGGACATAAGGACCCTAAACGACACCAAAGACTTCCGCAAGGCACTCAAGACCCTTCTCTTTACTGAGGCCTAGGAGCAACCACCTTAACTGCCAACCACTAGATACCACCAATTACACGATGCAAAGTAGGTGTCCCTTAACTACCACTTTAAATCCATCCAGGACCACCCCCCTAGGGGGACCCCAACTCCTCTATTAAATTGGAGGTACTTCCCTATCACTTCCCGCACCTTTGATGTACACTCCTTGTCTTCTAATATGGAATCATTTAAGTGCTAAAATTTCACTCCCCCTTCCTTCGCTCCCAAATCAAAAATCACACTCATTGGGGCATGATCTGTCCATGGGATTGATCCCATCCCTGCCTCCATCACTCTCTGTACCAAGCCCCCACTCACCCAAATCATATTGAATCAGCTATAGGAGTCATGTGGCATGAAGTAAAAGATGTACTGCCTCGCTGCAGAGTGCCGGACTCTTTGCACTTCTACTAGTCCCAACTGGTCTTTCATCCGAACCATTTTCCTGTGTTCCCCCCATGGATGCCCCCCCCCCCCCAATTATTATCTATCCATGGGTTCAGCATTAAATTATAATCCCCTCCCAAGATAGAGGGCACTGTCCCAAACTCTCCCAGCTTATCCAAAAGCTTCTCAAACAACTCCCTCTGTCCTTCATTTGGTCCATATATACACACCACTGTTGCCTCCAACCCTTCCAAAAGCACCCTTAACCCCAAATTCCTAACCCCTTTTCCTCTTACCACATGTTTACTTCAATCTGCTTCTTATCACTCAGGCAAATCTCCCCCTCTTTTGGGATCTTCTGATTTGCAACCAAATAAATCTCAGAGTATCTTCTAGAGCAAAACATCCTCTCTTGCCCTACTCTCAAGGGAGTTTCTTGGACACACAAAATATCCATCCTTAGTCATCCTCCCTCCTTCTCTAGTAGGTTGTGCTTGTTCCAGCATTTCAACCCCTTGGCATTTATGGTAGCTACATGATTCTCTTGTCTCCTCCTTTCTTCCTTCCCCCTTTCCCTTTTCTCCCACCCTCCAGCTCCCCCCTCCACGCCCCTTCCCCCAGTCTCCACCGCTAGAGGTTCCATAACAGAGTAGTGACACCCCCTTTCCTGACCGCCCACCAGTCACATCCCTTCCTGTCCTCCCACCTTCCTCTCCCCCACTCACTCACCATACATTCTATCCCCCTTGCATTCTCTCATTCGCTCCCTTCATTCCCAAATATCCTTCCCTAGTAAGGCAGCTCACATTGGCATTGGTGACAGTAGCTATACTAAACTTCCATAGGAATGTCTCTTTTCCTCATATCGGTGCTTCCTTCACCAGTCCTTTCCTCCTTTGGCTGGATCCTTCCTTGGACACCCGGGTCCAATCACTGTTTTTTTGGTCTATCTGTCCTCCTTACCGCAGGTCCTACCAAGCCCTCCACTTGCAGTTCTGCTTCTGCAATGGCTCTCAATGCCTCCTCCATTGTGGAGTCCTGCCATGTGCGGCCATCTTTTGTAAAGGCGAGCACAAATGGATATAGCCATCTATATTTCAACATTTCTGTTGCAATTTCAGAATAATTGCACCCATCTCTTTTCGCCTTTGTAAAGTTCCTTTGGCCAGATCGGCGAGAATAGCTATCTGATATCCTTGCCAGTCAAACTGATTTATGGCCCGCATTTTCACAGGGATCCATTCTTTGATAGTAAAGTCAGGTACACAAATTACTATATCTCTTGAAACATTACTCTTGGGTTAACCCATTGCCCGGTGAGTTCTATCGAGTTGAATAGATAGCGGCACCTCTGCCCCGGCTACCTTCTCACAGTCAAGGTACTCAGGATCCGCCGGACCCCCTTATGCACAAATTACTTTGTGGTGAACAGTTTTCCATGTCCTCAATCTTAAACATTATTGTTTCTTTCCACTCCTCGTTCTTTTGTACCTGGGTCATTAGAGCTGCCTGCTCATCTGCCAGCTTGTCCAGGCACTCTTCGTCTTCTCCCACTCTATGACCCATTTCCATTAGTTCCTCTTTGACTTTGCCAAACAAATTATATTCTCACAGTGGTGAGCTCCTTCTTCAGCTCCTTGAACCATTCTTTTAATTCAGCCCTTGAAACCTGTGATGCCTTCACCACACTGCTCTCCACGCTGTCGTCTCTCTCATCCTCCTTCTCTATGTCCAGGCCCCGCGGTCCACTGGCAGCCATCTTGCCATCCCCGCTTGGCTTGCGCTTTGCCTCTGAATACACGAACGCTTTCAGCTCTGCGGCTTTTTGTTTTGTCGTCATATCGCTACCTCCATACCCTGCGGGGCTATCTGCTGCCAGGTTTTCAAATGTTTTCAAGTGGTGGAGGCAGAATGTGCTGCTTTTTATTAGGGGTCGCCGCTGAAGCTCGTCGTTCAAACCGCATCGAGTTGGGTGACATGACTTCCTCCATTTCTATGTTTCTGGCCCATGTGCCGCTTCTTAAAATCACTGCTCCCGCTGGATGTAGAGTGGCCTACACAAGCAGAGGATCTATGTCTGGCAGAACCTCTTGTAAAACCCCTATGGGAATTCTCTTGGTCCTGACTTGAACATGCTTATTCCCCTGGGCTCCGTTCAATGGCATCACCTACCTGTGAAGAATTATATTGTCCATATTTGAGAACACAGGGTACAGGTAAGTAAATTAGGATTACTCAGCTGGACTCTGTAACATTTCCTATTACTCAGTATAGTATTTATTATTACTCACCTGGGTATGAATCAGTAACTGCACTTTCTCCTGACTCCTGGAGATCCCAGACATTTGACTCTTCTTCTTGTTTAATCCTTGATAATATATCAGGACTAATCCTTTCGTAGCCTGTTTTCAGGAACCAAAAACATGAAAAATGAGTTATAATTTCCCTTATATTCACTGAAAAATATACAGCAGTAGCTCTCAGGGAGCAGTACATAATGTGGGAGGGGAGGGAGGGTCTACGACTGCCGTCCATGGAATAAGTCATACATTTTTATAATAAATAACATGAATTGCTTAAGAAAGGGGGTTGTGATTGTTTGGTATAGACTAGACAGATTTTCAAGAAGCTGCAAATTATGAGGACTCTGAGTATTAAGGTTAATTTAGGAGGCTCGAGTGACTGTTTTGTAGGATGACTGCTGAACCCTTCAGCACCTTCTCCCCTCAGAATCAGATCCAAGATTTTACACACTATCCCTGCCAGGGTATGAAAATGAGAATTAAAGAGGAGAAGCACTTACTGATGAAAGGGAAGATGTGGCCCAATAAGGGCAGCGTTTAAATCTTACCCCCACCCCCAACACACTTGACTTTGGGCAAGTCTTTTTTGGGAGTAATTTTATAATTTCTGACATTAGTGAGAATGTGTGCTGTGCTTTTCAATAGCATCACTTAAGCGCAAACTCCTTCCTCATAAACCCCTCCTCAAACAGCGGGTAAACTTATATACATACAAGCCGTAAACACTTAACTTCACTCATACAGAAAGGGCACAATTATATAATAGCTCATTTTCAGAGGGAAAGCACCAGTTTATACAAGGAAATGGCGTGGAAAATTACTTTCCCTATCTTCTCTCACCTCAAGTGCCCAATTGGATTGTAAGCTCACTGAGGGCAGGGACAGATTGTACCCTCAATTATAAAAATGCTGTATACCCCCTTGGAGCTAACATTGGAATGTGATCCAGAAATGGAAAAACATAGACATTGCAATGAAATTCTTAACAGCTGAAATACCGAAATAAACTTCTAGAATATAAGCAATCTGATCACATGGTGGAAAGAATAAGACCCTCCAGTCTCATTAAAAGTACAGACTACCCACACATGTGGTACAAAGAAGCACGTTTCATGGCCAGACAGATCTCCCAGTGCCCAGGCTGTAGCTGAAGGCAAGTTACATTCAGGTAAGAGCAAAGAAGCACGTTCCATGGCCAGACAGGTCCACCAGTGCCCAGACTGTAGCTGAAGGCAAGTTACATTCAGGCTGCCGGAGGATCAAAGGGCAGGCGGCCCTTTAAGCAGTGTGCTCCTGCTCCAGCCGGAGCCATCATCGCACGCCGCCGGATGATCAAAGGGCAGGCGGCCCTTTAAGTGGCGTGCTCCTGCCAGTGCGCCCGCGTCTGGCGGGCCCGCACCTGAGGGCCTCGCCAGAGGGCCCTTTGGCACGGGCCCGGGGGCACTCTGGTGTGGTCCATCCATCCTGCTCCTCCATTTCACCGCAGCCCCCTGGTTCTAAGTAAGCACGATCGCTACCATTGTTGCTTGGGGCTTGTACTGTTACCATCGCCTGCGTAGAATCTGTTACCCATTACTGCCTGAATTTCCTACCACTGCCTGCATAGAACCGCTACCACTGTTGCTTAGAGCTTGAACTGAACTGCTTGAACTGCTACCATTGCCTGCGTAGAACTGTTACCCACTGCTGCTTGAACGTCTACCATTGTTGCTTAGAGCTTGAACTGCTACCATTGCCTGCATAGAGCTGTTACCCATTGCTTCTTGAACTCCTACCATTGTTATTTAGAGCTTGAACTGCTAACACTGCCTGCATAGAACTGTTACCCATTGCCCGCACAGAACTCCTACCCATTGTTTGTTCAAACCTCGCTGCCCACTACCATGGCCCCACATTTCATTGTCATTCTCTTCCTCCCTTTTCCTCCCAGCTGCCCCCCTTCCTATCAACATCCTCCCTCCTCTTCCCCCTACCCTCCTCATTTCTCCCTCCACTCTACCCCTAGCCTAGCACCCGCTCCGGAGCCTCTCCATACTATTCCCCGCATTCAACCTGCCCCCCTCTCTACCTTCCTCATTTCTCCCTCTGTTCTGCCCCCTAGCCTAGCACCTGCTCTTGAGCTTCTTCACACCATCCCCTGCATTCAACCAACTCCCCTCTCTCTTAGGCAACCCCATCCTCGCTTCCGCCGTACTACCTCCACTTTATCTCGCTCTCTTATACTCATTCTCCTTCTCTCATCAGGTAACATCAATCCCAACCCTGACCCCCCCCCCCAATTTCTCTCCCATACTAAAGAAAGTTCCTCACGTACCCTATCTAATCTCATCCACATCCCTCCCCTCCTCCTTCCACCCTCCCCCATTTATCCCACAGTCATTCAACCTTTCATTTCAACTCCAACCCTCCCCCCAAATATAATCCCCCACATAACCTGATACCATCAATTTATCCCTCACTTCCCCCCCCCCCTCATTTCCCTTTTGGAAAGCACATACAACCAGGCATATCCACCCACACCCTACTCCCTCCAAATCTCAGTACTACCCCAGAAATAGACCCCCACACTACTTTGATAAGAAATCTCGGTACTACCCTAGAAACAGACCCCCACGCTACTCTAATAAGATATCCACACGTATCGTATCTAATCTTATCCATATCCCTCTCCTCTCCCCCTCGCTCTCCCGTTTACTTGCACCTATGAAACACATGCTCAGTCATTTAAAAAACTACTTTTATTCACGATCTCTTCATCTCTAATGCCCTACACCTTCTTACCCTGACCAAGTCATGGATGGCTTGCAGGGTATGTTGCTGTGGCTGTACTAGATGGGGGAGTGGACTATTAGAGTGCTGTCTTCCGGGTAGTATTTGAGGAAGAGGTGGTGCTTCAATGCCTTCCTAAACTGGGTTAGGTCAGGGATTGCCCTGATGCTGGGTGGTAGGATGTTCCAGCATCTGGGTGCACAGAATCTCAAAGCCCTTTTTGCTGTTGCATGGGTGCATTGGGTTATTGCCTTTAGAATTACCATTTGACTGCTGCAGATCTTCTGGACCTATTGGGGGACATGGTTTGGATAAGCTCTGCTAGTGATGTGGAGGAGAGCCCACTGATGGCCTTGAAAGTCAGCAGTAGGGTTTTGAAAGCGAGTCTGCCATGTATAGGGAGCCAGTGGAGATGTTTCAGGATGGGCGTAACATGGTCGCTCCTAGAAGTCCCATGTAGAACTCTCACCACGGCATTCATCGTGAGTTGGAGCGGGTTCAGGGTGGATTGTGGGAACCCTTGTAGGACTGCATTAGCGTAATCAAAGTGCGGTATAATAAACGCTTGATAGATTTCAGGAAATCATCCGGCTCTAGTAGGAAGCGTAAGTGCCTGAGTGTTCGGATTTTGTGGTAGATTGCTCTTGCTATGTTGCTTATGTGCACCTTCATGTCCAGTCATTGGTCTAACGTGACTCCAAGGTATCGGACTGTGGATTTGGTTTGTAGCTCTGCTTCCTTAACCTTTAAGTGGCGGGGTGAGGTTTTGGTTCCTCGTAATGAAAAGGACCTCTGTTTCTTGTGCTGTATTGTGTGGTTTTGAGATTTGTGCCTGTTGGATACTGCGTCAAAGGAGTCTGTCTGTGGGGTGAGGTCTGTTGAGAATGGCATGTAGAGCTGTACATCATCTGCATATATCAAGCAGTTGACATTGAATGATTGGATGAGGTTACAGATGGGCTGCATGTATATGTTGAACATCAGGGCGGAGAGGGAGGATCCTTGTGGCACGCCTTGCCTTTGGTGGCAATTAAGGTAACATTTAGCATGAGAATATTTAATAACGTGGTATGATAAACTTGTTTGTGTGGATAGGATGGGTGCGTGTTTAGTTGGCGGATAGGTGGTATTTCAGTTTGAGTATGGGATGTTGCCTAGATGCTCATATCTTTCTATAAATAAATATATGTTTTGAGGTCTTTGCGGAAGTCTTTGAGGTCATCTAATGCTCTCAGGCTCGTTGGGAGGGAGTTCCATAGTATGGATGACAGTAATGATAGTGCTCTTTTTGATGATGTTTGGTTTTGTGATAGCCTGAGAGATGGTGAATGACTTTGAAGATGATCATGATTGTTTTGTATTTAGCTCTTGTCACCACTGGGAGCCACTGCAGTTGCTGTAGGATCGGAGTGATGAGCTCGGTCCTTGGTGTGTCTGTAATGATGCGTGCTGTGGTGTTTTTACCATCTGTAGTGGGTGGATTGTCTGCTGAGGTAGGCCTTGATATAGTGAGTTTCCGCAATCAAGCAATGGTGTGATGAGTGCTTGGAACACTGTGTGGAAGTGGTCCTGGCGGAGCTCGGTTTGATTTGTCTGATTGTTTTCAGTCGTTGATAGGCCTTGTTTGCGGTTTTGGTGATGTGGGATTTCAGGTTTAAAGCTCTGTCTAGTGTGATGCCCAGATACTTAACTTCTTCTTTGACTACTATGTGTTTGTCTAGGATGCTGATAGTTTGTGGAGGTATGAAGGTGGGGTTCCTGGTGATGAACATTGCTTCAGTTTTATCGTAGTTGACCGTTAAGTTGTTGGCTCTGAGCCAGTCATTCATGTCTTCGAGGCTTTTGTTTATTGTGTTGTGTTTAGTGCTAGTGTGTTGCTTGGAGCATTCACCATGATGTCATCAGCAAAAATGTGATAGTGAAATTTGTGGTACTTGTGATGTTGCATATGGGCTGTCTGTAGATGTTAAAGAGCACTGATGATAGGGCTGAGCCTTGAAGTATTCCTTGCGTGACGGGGAATTGTAGTGATTTCTTTTGGTCACATTTGACTTGTTGCGTTCACCCTTCCAAGTATGATGTGAACCACTTCAGGGTATTGTTGCATAGTCCTATCTGTTGTAAGCGTTTGCAATAGCTTGGCGTGGGACATGGTGTTGAAGGCCGCCGAGATGTCCATGAAACACTAGCAGGAAGTAGTTTTTTATGTTGTCCATGCCTCTTAGAAGGTTGTCAAAGAGGGAGGTTAGTAGTGTTTCCACGCCGTGTTGGGGTTTAAATCCATGCTGATGTATTGTCCAGTGGGGCATTAATATCAATATGGTCCTGAAGTTGCTTTTTCCACTGCCTTTTCCAAGATTTTAGCATGGAATGGCAGGCTGGAGATGGGACGGTATGATTTTGGTTCGGAGGGGCTCAGATTGCTACTTTTGCGTATTGGTCGTATCATTGTGTGCTTTAGGGTTTGCGGCATGTATCCTTGTTGGAGTGAATATTTGACCATTTTTTGAATGTGATGAGAGAGTTGGCTTTTTGTAGCTTTGAGCCATGTTACTGGGCATGGGGTCTGATGGTGAAGTTGTGGTGTTTAGTCCAGATATAATGTCTTCTACTTGCTGCTTTGTTGGTATGTTGAAGCTCTCCCATATTTGATGTTGTTTATTTTTCGTGTGATCGTTTGTTTGTGGTGTAGTAGAGCATGTTTGGTTGGTGTTTTTTGACTTCATGTAGTCTGCATATTTTTGTGAGTCAAAATGGTGGGTGCTTTGTTGCATGTCATCCTTGGTGAGCTTTTGGACAATGCTAAAGAGTTCTCTTGGTCTATTAGTAGCTTTCATGATCAGGTTGGTATGGTGTTGCTGTCTACACTCATTTATTAGATTTGTTATATTCCTGTTTGTCTCTGTATGGGGTTAGGAGGTTGTGTGATTTGTTCCGTCTCGATTTTCTTTCCAGATTCATCTTAGTACCATGGGGCGTTAGGTCTCTTGCGTGTTTGTGGTTCTTTGATAGCTGGGGCAGATGCTGCATTGGATATTATTGTGGTCCATTCTTCTATATTTAGGTCAAGGGTGTTTTGTTCCTGTTGAAGTTGTGGAGTGATTTTGTTTATGAATGAGTCTGTGTTAAATGTTTTGAACCGTCTGATTATTCTTTCATCTTCTTTGCGTTGGGGCGGGGTTATCAGGGTCACTGTGAATTCAATTATATGGTGGTCCGACCCAAGGGACTGGTGTGATTGTTGGTTTTGTGGTCTTGTTCTGTTCCACATAGCATTGGCATGAAGACTAAATCCGGAGTTGTACCATGCTGGTGCATTGGGGCATTAATTGTCTGCAGTATTTTAATGACTCCATGGTTTTTTAAGAACTTGCAGTTTCACTGGTGGGAGCGGATATTAGGTTGTAGTCTCCTATTGCAATGAGAGGTTACATACAGGTAAGTGCAAAAAACACGTTCCATGGCCAGACAGGTCCACCAGTACCAAGACGGCAGCTGAAGGCAAGTTACATTCAGGTAAGTGCAAAGAAACACGTTCCATGGCTAGACAGATCCACCAGTGCCCCGACTGGTAGCTGAAGGGCACGTTACATTCAGGTAAGTGCAAAGAAGCACGTTCCATGGCCAGACAGGTCCACCAGTGCCCAGACTGTAGCTGAAGGCAAGTTACATTCAGGTAAGTGCAAAGAAGCACGTTCCATGGCCAGACAGGTCCACCAGTGTCCAAACTGTAGCTCAAAGAAAGAAACATTGATGTCTGAGGTAGCCCTTATTTTTACTGGTAAAGAGTTCCATATTGCTGGAGAATATAAGAAGAATGCTAGTCCATATGCTGGATGATGAATTTGACGAAGTCTGGGTGGGATGCAAGGAGATGTTCTGCAGTGCTTCTTCTCTGGCGATTGTTAGGGAGTTTTCCAATTATCATATGCAGGTAGTCTGAGGATTGTTCATGAAGGATTTTTTTTGTCTTTCGGTCTCAATTCGTTTCTCTTCCCTGTTGCGTACCGTTACCTTCCTAGTTCTCAGACTGTCGCCTGGGCATTGTGTTTTCTTTGGGTTCCTTCTTTTTCTTTTCCATTTTTCGGGGCACAGGAATTTTTCTCAAGCCTTCCTGACCAAGGAACTGGAGTTTGATCTCGCGGGCATTGTGTTTCCCGCTATGTCCTCAGTCAGCGGCTTTAAGCACTGTGATTGGTGTGGCCAGATATGTCTCTAACTGATGGCCATGACTGTTGCTTATGGCGTCTCGGAGCCGACCACGATGACTCTTCCTACCCTCTTTGTCTCCAGATGATGAGTTAAGGCCGGAAAAAAAATCGTGAAAGGCAATGGAGTCACTGTCCCTAAGACCTCCATCGGCCCCAGCGTTGTCTGCAGTATCGGTGCCCTTGGGGTTCATGCCTGAGGCGCAGCCTCACGTGTGAACCATGCTCGCTCTGACCCCTGAGGTCATGGAGCATCTGGACCACAGATCTTCTGCCAATGTAACACCAATTTTTACAAAGGGTTCCAGGGGTGCTCCGGGAAACTCCGAACGGTGAGCCTGACGTCAGTAATTGGGAAAAATGGTAGAAACCATCATAAAGAATAAAATTATCCGCATGTAGATAGTCATGGCCTAATGGGAGACAGTCAACATGGCTTTAGACAAAGGAAGATCTTGTCTTACTAATATGTCATTTTTTTGAATGGTCGTGACTAAACAAGTGGACAAAGGTGAGTCAGTTGATATAGTGTATCTGGACTTTCAGAAAAAAGCCTTTGACAAGGTCCCTCATCAGAGCCTTTTTGGCCAAAACTAAAGAGTCATGGGATAGGAGGAAGTGTACTACTTTGGATCAGGAACTGGTTAAAAGATAGAAAGCAGAGGTTGGCCTAATGACCAATTTTCCCCCAGGCGCAAGGTGAATACTGGTGTCCCCAGGGATCTGTGCTGGGTCCGCTGCTTTTTGACATATTCCTAAATTGACCTGGAAAGTGGAATAACGAGTGAGGTTATCAAATTTGCAGATGATACAAACTATTTAACGTTGGTAAAACCCAAGAGGGATTGTGGAACAAATTGCAAGAGGATCTTGATAAATTGGAAGACTGGGCAGTCAAAATGGCAGATGAAATTTAATTGGGACAAGTGCAAAGTTATGCACCTCGGGAAGAATCAACCCCAACTATGGTTTACAACGATGCAAGGTTCCACTTTAGGAACCACCACCCAGGCCAAAGGCCTTATGGCGTCATTGTGGATAACATGGTCCCCCCCTCGGCCCAGTGGCAGTCGGCGGCCAAGCGAGCAAATAGAATGCTCGGTATCACGGACACGGAATGGAAAAATAAAACCAAATATATTATAATGCCTCTATATCGTTCCATGTTGAGACCGCACCTTGGAATTTGTGTGCAATTCTGGTCGCCGTATCTTTAAAAGGATATAGTCCTGATTAGAAAAGGTTCAGAGAAGAGCCACCAAACTTGTCCCGGGGATGGAAGGATACTCCTATGAAGAAAAGGCTAAAAAGGTTAGGGCTCTTTAACCGGAAAAGAAATGGCCCTGGAGGGAGATGATATGATAGAAGGTCTATAAATTAATGAACAGGAGTGGAACGGGGGTAAAACGCTTTGGATCGAATTGTTTACGTTATCATGAATATAGCATGACTAGCCGTGGGCGCATGCATGAAGCTACAGGTAAAGCTATTGACGACTAATAAAAGAATATATTTTTTTTCACAAATCGTGTAATCATAACTCTGGAATTTGTTACCGGGCATGTAGTAAAGTCTGTTAGTGTAAGAGGGGTTTTAAAAAATTGGTTTGGAAAGTTACCTGGAGGATAAGGTTTCACAATAAACCATTATTAAGAAGGGACCCAGGATATCAATACTTGACCCAGTACAAGCATTGTGGAACCTGTGTATTTTGGGGAAACTG